>OZ012682.1:11644474-11654474 GCA_963942445.1 Argyra leucocephala | reverse complement strand
TTATTCACTCTGAATAAATAAGCTCGAAAGTATCCGTGCCCCGAGAGCATTTGCGTGGTATAGAAGTTCACTTCGCCGTGCCTCCGGTTAACCCAAACCGCTAGTTGTGGTATCAATCTTGCGGTCCAGCGCCCTCTGTGTTCCCCATTCCATTGTTCTTGCCATTTTTCCAGGCTTTGTCTCCTCGCGTCTCCTGACTCTTCTTTTCTGTCTCTTCCCGCAGCCCTATTATATATCTGCTTCCTCTCTCGGGCTAACAATGTTATCGGTATCACGCCTGCAATAACATTTACCGCTGGGTATGAGACCGTCCGGTAGGAGCACGCTACCCGCAGAGCCCCTCTTCGTTGTACCGCTTCCATGGGCTTCCGGCAATACTCTCTATTTAGGGCATCTGCCCAAATCTCCGCACCGTACAGGAGCACTGAATGTGTCGTGGACATTAACAGCCTCCTTTTGCACGGTGAAGGTCCACCGATGTTCGCCATTAATCTGCTCAAATTCTTCGTTATCACGGCCGCCTTGTCTGTTGCTTTTTTGATATGCCTCCAAAAATTTAGTTTGGTATCCAACATGACACCAAGATACCTGGAAGCTTCCTTAGTTTGAATAACCACAGGCCCCACTTCCATTGGCACAATGGTTCTCATCCTCTTTTTTGTGAGTAGCACAATTTCGGTTTTTGCTTCCGCAAGCTCTAAGCCGTGTCTGTTCATCCAGCTACTCACTCTTCTCATGACTTGATTCAACCTGATTTGCGCATCTTCCATGGTCCGAGCTGATATTATTGCACCTAGGTCGTCTGCAAAGCCTACTAGAGTTATATCATCTGGCATTTCTGCCTCCAGCAAGCTATTATATAATATATTCCACAGGTCCGGTCCTAGGATCGATCCTTGTGCTGCGCCGGATGTTACGCTTTTGGTTATACTGCCGATCTTGGTTTCATACTGAAGGCTGCGTTCTCTCAGGTAGTCTTTTACCATCCTGAGCAGATATGCTGGAATGCTGAACTTTTTTTCCAGGGCATCAATCATGTCTTCCCATCTTGCCGAGTTGAAGGCGTTTTTCACGTCCAAGGTAACAAAGACAACTATTCTTCTTGAGAAATGGTTCCTTGCTTCCGCCGCTTCTACCTTTTCCATTACTATTCGTATTGCATCTATTGTTGATCTTCCTTGTCTGAATCCGAATTGCATATCTGACAGACCACCGGTCGTTCGTATCGCCTCTTCTATTCTGGGTTTCAATAGCCTTTCGAGGAGCTTTTCAGCCGTGTCCAGCATACACAGTGGTCTGAACGAGGACGGTGAGACTCTGCCGCCTTTCCCTTTGTCGATTAAGACAAGTCGAGCTACCTTCCATCTTTTGCTGAAAACGCCTTCTTTTAGACATGTGTTGTACATATTCAGCATCATTTGCGGGCAAGTTTCCACCACGGCTTTAATGACTTCCGTTGGAATCCCGTCAGGGCCTGGAGCTTTCTTATTCTTCATAGCTTTTGTTGCTTCCACAAGTTCTTCCTGCGTGAAAGGTGGTACTTCCTCTGGTGAAACCATCACATCACTCCAGTTCCTTATCGGGTGCGCTGGGAATAAAATATCTACTATATTTTCCATCGAGCTCTCTTCGATTGAATTTGTTGCTGTAGCTATTTTAAACTTCTTCATGACTATCTTATATCCAAGCCCCCATGGGTCACTGTTTACATCTTCGCAAAGCTTTTTCCATTCAAAATAATAATAATAATAATAATAATAATAATAATAATAATAATAATAATAATAATAATAATAATAATAATAATAATAATAAGAATAATAATAATAATAATAATAATAATAATAATAATAATAATAATAATAATAATAATAATAATAATAATAATAATAATAATAATAATAATAATAATAATAATAATAATAATAATAATAATAATAATAATAATAATAATAATAATAATAATAATAATAATAATAATAATAATAATAATAATAATAATAATAATAATAATAATAATAATAATAATAATAATAATAATAATAATAATAATAATAATAATAATAATAATAATAATAATAATAATAATAATAATAATAATAATAATAATAATAATAATAATAATAATAATAATAATAATAATAATAATAATAATAATAATAATAATAATAATAATAATAATAATAATAATAATAATAATAATAATAATAATAATAATAATAATAATAATAATAATAATAATAATAATAATAATAATAATAATAATAATAATAATAATAATAATAATAATAATAATAATAATAATAATAATAATAATAATAATAATAATAATAATAATAATAATAATAATAATAATAATAATAATAATAATAATAATAATAATAATAATAATAATAATAATAATAATAATAATAATAATAATAATAATAATAATAATAATAATAATAATAATAATAATAATAATAATAATAATAATAATAATAATAATAATAATAATAATAATAATAATAATAATAATAATAATAATAATAATAATAATAATAATAATAATAATAATAATAATAATAATAATAATAATAATAATAATAATAATAATAATAATAATAATAATAATAATAATAATAATAATAATAATAATAATAATAATAATAATAATAATAATAATAATAATAATAATAATAATAATAATAATAATAATAATAATAATAATAATAATAATAATAATAATAATAATAATAATAATAATAATAATAATAATAATAATAATAATAATAATAATAATAATAATAATAATAATAATAATAATAATAATAATAATAATAATAATAATAATAATAATAATAATAATAATAATAATAATAATAATAATAATAATAATAATAATAATAATAATAATAATAATAATAATAATAATAATAATAATAATAATAATAATAATAATAATAATAATAATAATAATAATAATAATAATAATAATAATAATAATAATAATAATAATAATAATAATAATAATAATAATAATAATAATAATAATAATAATAATAATAATAATAATAATAATAATAATAATAATAATAATAATAATAATAATAATAATAATAATAATAATAATAATAATAATAATAATAATAATAATAATAATAATAATAATAATAATAATAATAATAATAATAATAATAATAATAATAATAATAATAATAATAATAATAATAATAATAATAATAATAATAATAATAATAATAATAATAATAATAATAATAATAATAATAATAATAATAATAATAATAATAATAATAATAATAATAATAATAATAATAATAATAATAATAATAATAATAATAATAATAATAATAATAATAATAATAATAATAATAATAATAATAATAATAATAATAATAATAATAATAATAATAATAATAATAATAATAATAATAATAATAATAATAATAATAATAATAATAATAATAATAATAATAATAATAATAATAATAATAATAATAATAATAATAATAATAATAATAATAATAATAATAATAATAATAATAATAATAATAATAATAATAATAATAATAATAATAATAATAATAATAATAATAATAATAATAATAATAATAATAATAATAATAATAATAATAATAATAATAATAATAATAATAATAATAATAATAATAATAATAATAATAATAATAATAATAATAATAATAATAATAATAATAATAATAATAATAATAATAATAATAATAATAATAATAATAATAATAATAATAATAATAATAATAATAATAATAATAATAATAATAATAATAATAATAATAATAATAATAATAATAATAATAATAATAATAATAATAATAATAATAATAATAATAATAATAATAATAATAATAATAATAATAATAATAATAATAATAATAATAATAATAATAATAATAATAATAATAATAATAATAATAATAATAATAATAATAATAATAATAATAATAATAATAATAATAATAATAATAATAATAATAATAATAATAATAATAATAATAATAATAATAATAATAATAATAATAATAATAATAATAATAATAATAATAATAATAATAATAATAATAATAATAATAATAATAATAATAATAATAATAATAATAATAATAATAATAATAATAATAATAATAATAATAATAATAATAATAATAATAATAATAATAATAATAATAATAATAATAATAATAATAATAATAATAATAATCTTTCTTCAAACTGGCGAAAAAGTGCTGACTTCGGTGTTTCCGTGTGAATTATCCCGTTCGCTCTTCTCTGCATATATCTATCGACAGCGGCAGACAGAAAAATAAAATCTACTGTCCCTCTTCTAATATTATTACTAAGACAATATTAATTTTCTAAGCCTTTTCTATTATGGCTAGGTTATTTTCCATTTACAAAACAAAACTATTCTAAACAGAGCTATATAATCCCTAGAGGTGCTGTCTTGAAGTAGCTTCCAACATGTCAAGCTGCCTCAAAACGCTGGACTAGGTTCTTTCTGTTTACATCTATTCTACAAATAACTAGAAAACTAAAAACTATTCTATACAGAGCTACATAGTTCCTAGAAGTGCTGTCTTGAAGCAGCTTCCAGCATGTCAAGCTGCCTCAAGATGCTGGACTAGGTTATTTCTGTTCTACATCTATTCTACAAATAGCTACTTGGCTCCCAAAGTCGTTTTGCGTAGGCCCAACTATTTGGCGAGTTACTATCTACTTCCATATGTAACAAAAATAACCAAAAAACAGTACTACTGTGCTACATAACAAAACAGCGACACGTTTTATCTAATTTCGCTCATAAGTCTACCGAGATCTACCACACGCCGACAGCATCAGCAGTAACTAGTGTCGCAGAGTTAAATTTGTTGTTAATTTAACACAAACAAAACTGCGGCACCAGTAAGCCTGTATGCCATTGGTGCCAAGCAGACCACGCCAGACTCAAAAGCAGAAACCAGACTACACTGGGGTCTATTTCCTAACTTAGAAGATCTATTCCGAGTCTTCTAAGTAGCCCAGTCTCTTCTTCTTTCGTAATACCGCCTCGACGTAGACTGACACGGCGTTCCAATTTTCTTCCGTGTCTATCATTATGGTGGTTATATTATCCGGCGTAACATCCCCTACGATTCGAGTTAGAACGCTTCTTTCCTCCGCTGCGACGTCGCACTCGAAAAAAGTATGCTCGACCGTATCTTCCGCTGTGTCGCAGTGGCGACATCGCGGACTGTTTACTTTATTCATTCTGAATAAATAAGCTCGAAAGTATCCATGCCCCGAGAGCATTTGCGTGGTATAGAAGTTCACTTCGCCGTGCCTCCGGTTAACCCAAACCGCTAGTTGTGGTATCAATCTTGCGGTCCAGCGTCCTCTGTGTTCCCCATTCCATTGTTCTTGCCATTTTTCTAGGCTTTGTCTCCTCGCGTCTCCTGACACTTCTTTTCTGTCTCTTCCCGCAGCCCTATTATATATCTGTTTCCTCTCTCGGGCTAACAATGTTATCGGTATCACGCCTGCAATAACATTTACAGCCGGGTATGAGACCGTCCGGTAGGAGCACGCTACCGAGACCGTCCGGTAGGAGCACGCTACCCGCAGAGCCCCTCTTCGTTGTACCGCTTCCATGGGCTTCCGGCAATACTCTCTATTTAGGGCATCTGCCCAAATCTCCGCACCGTACAGGAGCACTGAATGTGTCGTGGACATTAACAGCCTCCTTTTGCACGGTGAAGGTCCACCGATGTTCGCCATTAATCTGCTCAAATTCTTGGTTATCACGGCCGCCTTGTCTGTAGCTTTTTTGATATGCCTCCAAAAATTTAGTTTGGTATCCAACATGACACCAAGATACCTCGAAGCTTCCTTAGTTTGAATGACCACAGGCCCCACTTCCATTGGCACAATGGTTCTCATCCTCTTTTTTGTGAGTAGGACAATTTCGGTTTTTGCTTCCGCAAGCTCTAAGCCGTGTCTGTTCATCCAGCTACTCACTCTTCTCATGACTTGATTCAACCTGATTTGCGCATCTTCCATGGTCCGAGCTGATATTATTGCACCTAGGTCGTCTGCAAAGCCTACTAGAGTTATATCATCTGGCATTTCTGCCTCCAGCAAGCTATTGTATAATATATTCCACAGGTCCGGTCCTAGGATCGATCCTTGTGCTGCGCCGGATGTTACGCTTTTGATTACACTGCCGATCTTGGTTTCATACTGAAGGCTGCGTTCTCTCAGGTAGTCTTTTACCATCCTGAGCAGATATGCTGGAATGCTGAAATTTTTTTCCAGGGCATCAATCATGTCTTCCCATCTTGCCGAGTTGAAGGCGTTTTTCACGTCCAAGGTAACAAAGACAACTATTCTTCTTGAGAAATGGTTCCTTGCTTCCGCCGCTTCTACCTTTTCCATTACAACTCGTATTGCATCTATTGTTGATCTTCCTTGTCTGAATCCGAATTGCATATCTGACAGACCACCGGTCGTTCGTATCGCCTCTTCTATTCTGGGTTTCAATAGCCTTTCGAGGAGCTTTCCAGCCGTGTCCAGCATACACAGTGGTCTGAACGAGGACGGTGAGACTCTGCCGCCTTTCCCTTTGTCGATTAAGACAAGTCGAGCTACCTTCCATCTTTTGCTGAAAACGCCTTCTTTTAGACATGTGTTGTACATATTCAGCATCATTTGCGGGCAAGTTTCCACCACGGCTTTGATGACTTCCGCTGGAATCCCATCAGGGCCTGGAGCTTTCTTATTCTTCATAGTTTTTGTTGCTTCCACAAGTTCCTCCTGCGTGAAAGCTGGTACTTCCTCTGGTGAAACCATCACATCACTCCAGTTTCTTATCGGGTGCGCTGGGAATAAAATATCTACTATATTTTCCATCGAGCTCTCTTCGATTGAATTTGTTGCTGTAGCTATTTTCAACTTCTTCATGACTATCTTGTATCCTAGCCCCCAAGGGTCACTGTTTACATCTTCGCAAAGCTTTTTCCATTCAACCTTTTTGCTCAATTTTATGGTTTTCCTGAGTGTTTTGCGGCTTATTTTATATGCTGCCATTTTTTCCGTTGCATCCGCTCTGTTTCGTGATCGCTGTGCAATTCTTCGAAGATGCTGACACCTTCTTCGTAGCTCCGCTATTTCTTCATTCCACCAGTATACCGGTTTTCTTTTTGTAAATTTCCTCTTTCGCGGCATTGACTCCTCGCAGGCTAGTATGAGTGCACTCATTGTCTGCTCTACCACTGCCTCAGCTTTTATCCTACCTTCTAGCTCTACACCTGCCTGCATTGTGTCACCTAGGCTATATCTAAGTGATTCACTCAATCTTCTAGTATCGAGTTTATTCACGTTATATCTAGAACTTTCCGTTGTGCTCTCGGATATCATTTCTTCTCTAATATTTATATTGAACGTAATGTACTGATGATCGCTCCCTGTGTAGTCCTCCATAACTACCCAATCAGTAATAAATCCCGCTATATTCTGTGTAGCCAGGGAGATGTCCGGTATTGTTTCTGCGTACCCTGGTCGCCGAAACGTTGTTGTGCTTCCGGAGTTTATGATTATCAGCCCTTGTCTGGCTGCCATGTCTAAAATCTGCGATCCTCTGCTGTTCGTGGTGGGCATTCCCCACTCCACTGCTTTTGCATTAAAATCGCCACCAATAATTTTCTGCCCTTCTTGTTCCGATACTGCGTCCTCTAGATTCTCGATCATCTCCTGGTATTCCTGCGCCGTTTGGTTTGGTGTTAAGTAGCAGCTTATGATGGTGAACTGGCTACTCTTAACCCAAACGAAGCCATTTCCGGCCCCATGTTCCAATGCGTGTATTTTTCCAGGGTTTGGGATCCAGATTGCCGCCGTGTCGGTGACATCTGAGAACCAGTTGTTTCTGCTCTGGTGGACGTACTGCTCGCTGATTATTAGAACATCAATTTCTTTTTCTAGCGTGATCTGTGTTAAGAGATCATCTGCTACTCGACTTCTATGCATATTTCCTTGAAGAACTTTTATCATCTTCTATTTTTTCTATTTTTCCTGACTTCCTCAAGAGCTCTCCGAAATGCACTGCAGTCTTTCGTACCTGACACATGGCTCGTTGCCTTTGCCTTAATTTCCGTACACAGGATGCATTTCGCAGCTTGCGTGCAGCTTTTAATCTTGTGACCTTTCTGTCCACATTTATAGCACGTATCCTCTCGGTTAGGCTCTTTGCAGTCTCTTCTGAAGTGTCCAAAGTTCATGCACCTATAACAGCGCACTACTGGTGTTCTTTCCCGTATTCTACATCTGACTAGCCCTATTCTGATCTTTGCTGTCTTCAGGAGTTCCCTGGCGTCTTTTTCCTCCATTTCTATAAAGGCCAGCATTTGCTCTCTCTTGTTTGGTTTAGTTAGGCTGAACTTACATTGGACCTCCTTTCCCAAGTCTCTATTAAGTGCTGCTTGCACCTCTTCGCTTGTAGTGAGACTATCCAAGTCCCGTATCTCCAATGTTGTTTTGGCCGTTAGGTCTTTAACGTCTGCCATTTTCCCTAGACTCTTTCGGAGTTCCTCCTTGATTTCCTCCTTTCCTTCTGCCTTATTGTTTAATTCCAGCAGAACCGCTCCGTTTTGTGTCTTCCGGATTCCCTTTATGTCGGCTTTGGAAGCGTCTGGGTTTACTCGCTCCCGTATTTCCCTCAGGATCTCAGCATATGTTTTGCCTTCGGCGGGCTTAATTATAATGGCCTCTGGTCGCGGCCTTTTAAACTGCCTACTCCTACTTCTTCTCCTTCTCCTTCTCTTTCCTTCGCCGTTTTCTTTTTTCCCAGCACTTTGGCTGTTCGTTGCCCCTTTTTCCCTAGGGAAGCGTCGCTGTCTAGAAGTATCTGCTTCACCTGGCGGTCGGTTAAAGGTTTTATTTTTGTTGTTTTGGACGACTATCCATTCGCCTTCGCCTCGGTTTTCAACATTTTTCCTTTTTCTGGGTGGTGGGGTTTCTGTACAGCTGATAGGAGACCCCTCTATCTCCCTTCCTCTCTTCTTGTCCGTTGGCGGTACTTGTCTGGGGCTTTGGGCCTGATTTCTAGCTTCAAGGGTGAGCTTTTTACTCTTTTCACTCTTGCAGTGAAATATCACTTCTACCGCCTCCTGGAGCTTTAGCAGTCCGTTCTTAACCTCCATGCTAACGTTCTTTTGTTTTGAAACTGCCGCCATCATCGTTTTTGTAAGCTCCTGAATCAGTAGGAGCTGTGTTTCTTCCTCTCTTTCAGGGTCTTTTTTGTGGCTGCATGCTTTTTCCTCCACTTGTTTATGCAAGCTGCTCATTGGCGTTTCCAGCATGAGATCGGTGGTTTGGATCTCCTCTGTATTCGCCGGTGTACCTAGTTTCTCCTGTGCCTGTTCAGGACCGTGCAACCCCAGGGGTGCCGGGGGAGATCTAGGCGTCTTCCCGCTCCTCATGAATGGGGTCATGCCCATCCTTGCTCTTTCTTCCACTCTTCTATCTACTACTTTCTTCATGTTTTTGTTTTTATTTATCTCCATTTTGTTCCCACGAGTATCGCGGCAATGTAAGGTCCACCACAGCAGAGGCCCGTTACTGTGGTAAGGTCAATAATACTCCCTGAGGTGACCTGGTATCAGGGAGGCTCCGTTATCGGTAGCTAAGTGTTTTACCCCCTTGCTACCAACTAGTCCACTGGGCACGGGTCGCATGACACCACTGGATTAGGGGGTCGGTAGTAGTTTGTAAGCTGCTCATCATCAGCCAATCTGAATTGGGTGACCCTACCAGGAGAACATACTCCCTCCAGCACAGCCTGATGAATCACTGCAACCTAGGCCCCCACACCACGTCAAGGTCACTACCATGTGGGGGAATAATAATAATAATAATAATAATAATAATAATAATAATAATAATAATAATAATAATAATAATAATAATAATAATAATAATAATAATAATAATAATA
>OZ012682.1:11609474-11639474 GCA_963942445.1 Argyra leucocephala | reverse complement strand
TCCGATAGCACTCCTTTGCGATAGCATGACCCCATATCTCGGCACCATACAGCAAGACTGATTGGACCGCGGACATCAGTAGCCGCCTCCGACTCGATCTTGGTCCACCTATGTTGGCCATCAATCGAGCCAGCGCCATGACACCATTTGCGGCCCTGTCAGCAGTCTTCTTGATCTGCTCAAAGTAATTTAGCCTGCTGTCAATCATGATGCCGAGATATTTTACCGCCCGTCTTGTCTGCACCTCTTCTTCGCCGATGCGCATCTGGAGCTCAAGGTTCATCCTCCTTTTTGTCAGCACTACGACCTCCGTCTTGCTCAATGCCAACGACAGTCCGCGGCTGTCCATCCAAGAAAGGATGGACCGCATGGTCTGATTGAGCTTCAATTGGGCGAGCTCCACGTTTCGCGCTGCTATCAGCACGGCAACGTCGTCCGCATATCCGACCAGCATTGACTCATCCGGCATGTTTAATCGCAACAGACTGTCGTATGCGGCATTCCAAAGGTCGGGACCGAGGATTGAACCTTGTGCTGCACCTCCAGAGACAGTGATACTCCCTTGTCCTTCAGTCGTATCGAAGAGTACTGTACGGTCGTCAAGGTAGTCGCTGATCATTCCTAGCAGATATTCCGGAACACGAAATTCCTGCTCTAGAGCTTGGAGCATGTCGCTCCATCTGGCCGAATTAAACGCATTTTTCACGTCTAAAGTCACAAGGAGGACTATACGACGTGAAAAATGGTTGTGGTCCTCGGCTCTGCTCATCGCAGATGTGACTTCCACAATGGCATCTGCTGTGGAACGACCAGCCCTGAAACCGTACTGACGCGGAGACAAACCTCCAGCTGCCTCGATGGCAGACAACAGCCTTGGCTTGAGTAACTTCTCAAGAACCTTTCCCGCAGTGTCCAGCATGCAGAGCGGACGGTATGAGGAAGGCAGCTCCGGGTCTCCTTTCTCCTTGCTGATTACTACCAGCCTAGCTGTCTTCCAACACTTGGGGAAAATTCCCGCTGAGAGACAGGCATTGTACATACTCAACAGAATATTCGGATTATACCGAAAAACCAGCTTTAATATCTCTCCTTGTATACCGTCTGGACCTGGGGCCTTCTTGACCTTGAGAGATTGGATGGCCACTTCCAGCTCCTCCATTGTAAACGGGGAAGCGCCATCCCGGTTGTATACTCTAGCAGCTCGCTGGAGATGCACTGGAAAGAAGGCTTTAACTAGGCGCGTTGTGGTCCGCATGTCCATGGGCGGAGGGGTTTTCAGTGCCCCAATTTTCTGGGTTACAATTTTGTAACCTAAGCCCCATGGATCTGAGTTTATATCCTCTCTCAGTGCTTCCCAGCATCTCGCCTTGCTGTGATTGATTGCACGTCGCAACTGGCGCTTTTTCTCCTTGTGGTCCGAGGACCTGATCCTAACCTCCTCCTCCGTTCTAGCTCTCTGAGCCTTTCTCCGCAGTCGGAGACAATCTCTCCGGAGGTCAGCTATCTCGGCTGTCCACCAGTACATTGGCTGTTTTCCATGAGGAATTCGCCTCCGAGGCATTGAGCGGTCGCAGACTAGGGTGATTTGACGTAGAGTGGCATCCACCAACGGCCCTGCCTGGTGAGGGGTTGCAGGCTGCCCCTCGACCTGCATTTGGACACCTCCCCGGATGATCGCTGCAAATACCGCTTCGTCAATTCTCCCCATGTTCCAGCGCTGTGGTCTGCTATTTATTGTTCTTTGGAGTTGCCGCCTCTCACGGACCACGAATACAATGTACTGATGGTCACTGCCCGTGTAGTCCTCGATCACATGCCAGCCTTCGACCAAAGCGGCCAAGCGCTCACAGGCAAAGGATACGTCGGGAATGGTTTCTGAATACCCCGGTCGACGAAAAGTAGATGTCGAGCCGACATTCAGCACAAGTAAACCGGTTCTGGATGCCAACCCTAACACCTCGCTTCCCCTTGAGTCAGGGTAGGGCATTCCCCACTCGGTTGCCTTAGCGTTGAAATCGCCACCAATCACTACGCGACCCGTCGTGTTCAAAACCGTATCCTCAAGGTTCGCCAATTTCGCTCGGAAATCCGCTATGACTTCGTTGGGTGTCAGATAGACGCTTATAAATGTGATATCCGCGTATTTAACCCAGACGAACCCACGCCCGCGCCCATGCTCTCGTACCGGGATTTTCGCTGCATCAGGTATCCAAATGGCCGCCGTACCAAGCTCGTCCGAGAACCAAGAAGTGGTTCTGTCCATATACTGCTCACTAATGAGCAGTATGTCGGAACTCTTCTCCCGAGCAAGCTGATGCAGGAGGTCATCTGCCACTCGGCTACGATTTAAGTTTGCCTGGAGGACGCTGATCATTTTCCAGTCTCTTTGGCCTTTCTCAGAGCGTCTCTGAACACCTTGCATAACCCTGTGCCTAGAGTGTGGCCTAGACTTTCCTGTTGCACACCCGCTTCGGCACAGAGTATGCAGTGTGCCTTTTCTTTACAGGCCTTAGCAACATGACCCTCCTTTCCGCAGCGGTAGCAGGCTTTGCTTCGGTCAGGTCCCCTGCAAGAACCAGCCACGTGACCGTAATTTAGACACCTGTAGCAGCGTTTGACATCGGTCCGTGACGTAACCCTGCAAGAAACCCATCCTACTTTGAGCCTTCCCTGCTTCAGCAGCTTTTCGGCAGCTTGCTCAGGAAGTTCAACGATGGCTGTCAGTTGTGACCTCGAATTTGGCGCTGTAAGACCAACCCTCATTACTGCGACATCTCCGAGATCCCTCCTCAGTGCCTGCTCCACTTCAGTCCGCTCAGTAAGGCAGTCCAAATCGTTCACTGCTACGGACCTCATCTGTACGATGCTCTTCACGCTACCTAGAGTGCCCACTGCATCTTCTAGGGCCTTTGTGAAACTTCCCAAGCTTTTCTGGCCGGTGATTTCAAGAAGAACCTTGCCATCCCGTGTTTGCCGGATTGCCTTTATTTCCGCACCTGTTTCCTCCGGTTTAACTTTCGCCTTGATGCTTCTTAGGACATCCGCATATGATTTACCCTCCGCTGGCTTGATGGTAACGGCGGGCCGACGTCCTTTGGTTCTTAATTTTTTGGCATTTACCGCTACTTTATCTTGGGAAGCTTCAGGTACTTTTGTCTTAGGCTCTTCGGCTGTAAGATTTTTTGTTCTTCGCCTGGCCCTCCTCTTTTTCCTCTTTACTTCTGTCCACTGCTGTACGTTGGCGGAAAGTGGAGGAGTCATTTCCTTCTCTTTCTTCTTTTTAGGTATGGCCGCTTTTTCCGCCGGGCTAGTAGCTCCTCTTTTCAGCATTCCACTTGTGACTATTTCTGGCAGCATCACAGTCATCGTTTTTTGGGCTTTCGTGGTATCAAATGCCCTCTTTTCGCCTGTCTGGACAGCACAGTCTCTCATTTTTCTTGGGATCTCCGTTTGAGTTCCGCTGTCCATTCTTTTTGTGCATGTTTTCCGGCTCCACAAGCTTTTTAACGTGTCCAGGGCATCCTGGAGCACCGCCATGCCATCTTTTATTTCCGAGCTGACGTTCGTTTGCCTGAGAGTTGCAGCTCTCATTTTGGCCAATAATAATAATAATAATAATAATAATAATAATAATAATAATAATAATAATAATAATAATAATAATAATAATAATAATAATAATAATAATAATAATAATAATAATAATAAAAATAATAATAATAATAATAATAATAATAATAATAATAATAATAATAATAATAATAATAATAATAATAATAATAATAATAATAATAATAATAATAATAATAATAATAATAATAATAATAATAATAATAATAATAATAATAATAATAATAATAATAATAATAATAATAATAATAATAATAATAATAATAATAATAATAATAATAATAATAATAATAATAATAATAATAATAATAATAATAATAATAATAATAATAATAATAATAATAATAATAATAATAATAATAATAATAATAATAATAATAATAATAATAATAATAATAATAATAATAATAATAATAATAATAATAATAATAATAATAATAATAATAATAATAATAATAATAATAATAATAATAATAATAATAATAATAATAATAATAATAATAATAATAATAATAATAATAATAATAATAATAATAATAATAATAATAATAATAATAATAATAATAATAATAATAATAATAATAATAATAATAATAATAATAATAATAATAATAATAATAATAATAATAATAATAATAATAATAATAATAATAATAATAATAATAATAATAATAATAATAATAATAATAATAATAATAATAATAATAATAATAATAATAATAATAATAATAATAATAATAATAATAATAATAATAATAATAATAATAATAATAATAATAATAATAATAATAATAATAATAATAATAATAATAATAATAATAATAATAATAATAATAATAATAATAATAATAATAATAATAATAATAATAATAATAATAATAATAATAATAATAATAATAATAATAATAATAATAATAATAATAATAATAATAATAATAATAATAATAATAATAATAATAATAATAATAATAATAATAATAATAATAATAATAATAATAATAATAATAATAATAATAATAATAATAATAATAATAATAATAATAATAATAATAATAATAATAATAATAATAATAATAATAATAATAATAATAATAATAATAATAATAATAATAATAATAATAATAATAATAATAATAATAATAATAATAATAATAATAATAATAATAATAATAATAATAATAATAATAATAATAATAATAATAATAATAATAATAATAATAATAATAATAATAATAATAATAATAATAATAATAATAATAATAATAATAATAATAATAATAATAATAATAATAATAATAATAATAATAATAATAATAATAATAATAATAATAATAATAATAATAATAATAATAATAATAATAATAATAATAATAATAATAATAATAATAATAATAATAATAATAATAATAATAATAATAATAATAATAATAATAATAATAATAAAAATAATAATAATAATAATAATAATAATAATAATAATAATAATAATAATAATAATAATAATAATTTTTTTTTTTTTTTTTTTTTTTTTTTTTTTTTTTAGAAGGGAAAATCCTTTATGGATGAAGGGCGCACGTGCGTCCAACAAATGTCGGAGTCTCCCATATTGGGCATACCGACTAAAAAACCTTCCGCTCTCCACGGACACTAGCCTGGAACCGTTTGTCACATTACTTCGGGCTAGGTCCAATGCCATCGCCTTGAAGGCTGCTGCCTAGCCAAAGTCTGTAGGTTGGACCTCTGTGGTGTCTAGGTCCACCTTCTTTTTCCGCAGTATTTTCTGCGCAATGAGTGACAAACTGTCCCACGCTCCCCTACCCTGTAAAATGTGGCCCACCACTGTGTCCGGAGAGAACCGCGGTACAACTTCCCTTAGCTGCACACGCTCTCGAGCCCACCTTTCACAGATGAAAAAAGTGTGCTCAGCATCATCGTGCATGTGGCAATATATGCACTCCGCTGAACGTGCCTTCCCCATCTTGTGCAGATAGGCCCGAAAGTATCCATGTCCACTCAGAGTGAAGTAGTAATCTACCTCTCCATGTCGTCTTTCTACCCATGGGGTAACCTCCCCGATGAGCCGCCTCGTCCATATCCCTCGTTCCTCCAGTTCCCAGTTCTCCTGCCATTGCCGAAGCGTGCGATTCCGCTCTTCCTTCTGCACTGACTCTATATTTCCTTCGGCCTTTCTCCGGTATATCGCCTGACGCTCCCTTGCGAGTAGGGCAATTGGAATGACGCCAGCGATAACCAGGACAGCTGGCTCCGAGACAGTTCTGTAAGCAGACGCCACTCGCAACGCCGCCAGCCTTTGGACCCGACCCAGCCTTATCCGATAGCACTCCTTTGCGATAGCATGACCCCATATCTCGGCACCATACAGCAAGACTGATTGGACCGCGGACATCAGTAGCCGCCTCCGACTCGATCTTGGTCCACCTATGTTGGCCATCAATCGAGCCAGCGCCATGACACCATTTGCGGCCCTGTCAGCAGTCTTCTTGATCTGCTCAAAGTAATTTAGCCTGCTGTCAATCATGATGCCGAGATATTTTACCGCCCGTCTTGTCTGCACCTCTTCTTCGCCGATGATCATCTGGAGCTCAAGGTTCATCCTCCTTTTTGTCAGCACTACGACCTCCGTCTTGCTCAATGCCAACGACAGTCCGCGGCTGTCCATCCAAGAAAGGATGGACCGCATGGTCTGATTGAGCTTCAATTGGGCGAGCTCCACGTTTCGCGCTGCTATCAGCACGGCAACGTCGTCCGCATATCCGACCAGCATTGACTCATCCGGCATGTTTAATCGCAACAGACTGTCGTATGCGGCATTCCAAAGGTCGGGACCGAGGATTGAACCTTGTGCTGCACCTCCAGAGACAGTGATACTCCCTTGTCCTTCAGTCGTATCGAAGAGTACTGTACGGTCGTCAAGGTAGTCGCTGATCATTCCTAGCAGATATTCCGGAACACGAAATTCCTGCTCTAGAGCTTGGAGCATGTCGCTCCATCTGGCCGAATTAAACACATTTTTCACGTCTAAAGTCACAAGGAGGACTATACGACGTGAGAAATGGTTGTGGTCCTCGGCCCTGCTCATCGCAGATGTGACTTCCACAATGGCATCTGCTGTGGAACGACCAGCCCTGAAACCGTACTGACGCGGAGACAAACCTCCAGCTGCCTCGATGGCAGACAACAGCCTTGGCTTGAGTAACTTCTCAAGAACCTTTCCCGCAGTGTCCAGCATGCAGAGCGGACGGTATGAGGAAGGCAGCTCCGGGTCTCCTTTCTCCTTGCTGATTAGTACCAGCCTAGCTGTCTTCCAACACTTGGGGAAAATTCCCGCTGAGAGACAGGCATTGTACATACTCAACAGAATATTCGGATTATACCGAAAAACCAGCTTTAATATCTCTCCTTGGATACCGTCTGGACCTGGGGCCTTCTTGACCTTGAGAGATTGGATGGCCACTTCCAGCTCCTCCATTGTAAGCGGGGAAGCGCCATCCCGGTTGTATACTCTAGCAGCTCGCTGGAGATGTACTGGAAAGAGGGCTTTAACTAGGCGCGTTGTGGTCCGCATATCCATGGGCGGAGGGGTTTTCAGTGCCCCAATTTTCTGGGTTACAATTTTGTAACCTAAGCCCCATGGATCTCAGCTGTCTCTGAGGTCAGCTATCTCGGCTGTCCACCAGTACATTGGCTGTTTTCCATGAGGAATTCGCCTCCGAGGCATTGAGCGGTCGCAGGCTAGGGTGATTTGACGTAGAGTGGCATCCACCAACGGCCCTGCCTGGTGAGGGGTTGCAGGCTGCCCCTCGACCTGCATTTGGACACCTCCCCGGATGATCGCTGCAAATACCGCTTCGTCAATTCTCCCCATGTTCCAGCGCTGTGGTCTGCTATTTATTGTTCTTTGGAGTTGCCGCCTCTCACGGACCACGAATACAATGTACTGATGGTCACTGCCCGTGTAGTCCTCGATCACATGCCAGCCTTCGACCAAAGCGGCCAAGCGCTCACAGGCAAAGGATACGTCGGGAATGGTTTCTGAATACCCCGGTCGACGAAAAGTAGATGTCGAGCCGACATTCAGCACAAGTAAACCGGTTCTGGATGCCAACCCTAACACCTCGCTTCCCCTTGAGTCAGGGTAGGGCATTCCCCACTCGGTTGCCTTAGCGTTGAAATCGCCACCAATCACTACGCGACCCGTCGTGTTCAAAACCGTATCCTCAAGGTTCGCCAATTTCGCTCGGAAATCCGCTATGACTTCGTTGGGTGTCAGATAGACGCTTATAAATGTGATATCCGCGTATTTAACCCAGACGAACCCACGCCCGCGCCCATGCTCTCGTACCGGGATTTTCGCTGCATCAGGTATCCAAATGGCCGCCGTACCAAGCTCGTCCGAGAACCAAGAAGTGGTTCTGTCCATATACTGCTCACTAATGAGCAGTATGTCGGAACTCTTCTCCCGAGCAAGCTGATGCAGGAGGTCATCTGCCACTCGGCTACGATTTAAGTTTGCCTGGAGGACGCTGATCATTTTCCAGTCTCTTTGGCCTTTCTTAGAGCGTCTCTGAACACCTTGCATAACCCTGTGCCTAGAGTGTGGCCTAGACTTTCCTGTTGCACACCCGCTTCGGCACAGAGTATGCAGTGTGCCTTTTCTTTACAGGCCTTAGCAACATGACCCTCCTTTCCGCAGCGGTAAATAATAATAATAATAATAATAATAATAATAATAATAATAATAATAATAATAATAATAATAATAATAATAATAATAATAATAATAATAATAATAATAATAATAATAATAATAATAATAATAATAATAATAATAATAATAATAATAATAATAATAATAATAATAATAATAATAATAATAATAATAATAATAATAATAATAATAATAATAATAATAATAATAATAATAATAATAATAATAATAATAATAATAATAATAATAATAATAATAATAATAATAATAATAATAATAATAATAATAATAATAATAATAATAATAATAATAATAATAATAATAATAATAATAATAATAATAATAATAATAATAATAATAATAATAATAATAATAATAATAATAATAATAATAATAATAATAATAATAATAATAATAATAATAATAATAATAATAATAATAATAATAATAATAATAATAATAATAATAATAATAATAATAATAATAATAATAATAATAATAATAATAATAATAATAATAATAATAATAATAATAATAATAATAATAATAATAATAATAATAATAATAATAATAATAATAATAATAATAATAATAATAATAATAATAATAATAATAATAATAATAATAATAATAATAATAATAATAATAATAATAATAATAATAATAATAATAATAATAATAATAATAATAATAATAATAATAATAATAATAATAATAATAATAATAATAATAATAATAATAATAATAATAATAATAATAATAATAATAATAATAATTTTTTTTTTTTTTTTTTTTTTTTTTTTTTTTCGTAGGTCGGTGGTGAAAACCTTTTATAGGTATCTTGAAGGGTCCGCACTTCAAGGGTATGTGAGACTCCCATGATCTTGTTCGGTCTACTCACCAAATGCACCACCTCCTTTTCCCACGGTGAAACCAACCCGGAAACGCTTTCGCATTACTTCAAGTTGGGCCGTGCTTGTTCCTTTTTTTTAATTTTCTTTTATGATTCTTCTTCTAGGTCCTCTAAATATCTGAGCTCTTTCTTCCTGCGTAGTATTAATTCTATGTATTTAGCTATTGCATTCCATTTTTCTTGGTTTTCAAGCATTACAGAAATTATATTTTCTGATGTTAATTCTCCTACTGCTACTATTAAAGATTCTCTTTCTGTTTCGGCTAAATCACATTCGAAAAAAGTGTGATGCGCTGTGTCATGTGTTGCGCTGCAGTGACTGCATCCTGAATTGTTTACTTTGCCCATCTTGTAGAGGTAGGATCGAAAATATCCGTGGCCTGATAGGAACTGAGTGATGTAAAAATTTACTTCTCCATGGTGTCGGTTAAACCAGACTTCTACTTGTGGGATTAATCTAGCCGTCCATCGCCCGTGCTGATCATTACTCCAGTGTTCTTGCCATCTTGTCATCGTGTACCTTCTTTCCTCTGCTACAATGACATCTCGGCTCGTTGCTTGATCCCTTATATATATATTTCTTCGTTCTTGCGCTAGCAAATCAATCGGAATCACGCCCGCGATTACCATGACCGCCGAATGTGAAACTGTTCGATAGGAGCACGCGACTCGGAGAGCCCCTCTTCGTTGCACCGCTGCTATGCGTTTTTTACAATACCTCTTGTCCATCGCATGTGCCCAGATTTCAGCTCCGTATAGAAGGATTGATTCTGCGGTTTTCATAATGATTCGTCTTTTTTCTGGTTTGGGTCCTCCAATGTTTGCCATAAGTTTGCTTAGCTTGATTGTAGCTTCTGCTGCTTTATCTGCTACTTTTTGGATTTGTTGCCAAAATGTTAGCCTTGTATCAATAGTAACTCCTAAGTAATTTGCTGATTCTTTGATCATTATTGTTTCTGGACCTACTTGCATTGGAATTATAGTTGGTATTCTTTTCTTAGTTAGCATAACGATTTCTGTTTTTGCCGTTGCTAATTCTAATCTATGTTCCCTCATCCAACTATACACTCTTCTCATAACTTGATTCAGCCTAATCTGTGATTCTGCTATATCCCGTGCCGTTATAATAGCTGCTATATCATCAGCATAACCTACTAGCTGTATATTTTCAGGCATTTCCATACATAATAGACTGTTGTACAGAACATTCCATAGTTCTGGTCCTAGTATTGATCCTTGTGCTACTCCTGCCGTAAGATCCTTTATCCTCTTTCCATCTACCGTGTTGTATATCAATCTTCGCTCGCTTAAGTAATCTATTAGAACTTTCAGAAGGTACGTAGGTATAGTAAACTTATTTTGTAATGCGTCTATGATGTCAGTCCATCTTGCCGAATTAAAGGCATTTTTGACATCCAAGGTAACAAGTAGAACTATTTTCCTCGAGTGATGTGTTTCCATTCGTGTGGCTTCCGCAGTTTCTGTTACCACCTTGATAGCGTCAACGGTCGACCTTCCCTTTCTGAACCCGAACTGTGTGTTCGCTAATCCACCAGCTGTATGAATTGCTGCTTGCAGTCTTGTTTTTATTAACCTTTCGAAGAGTTTCCCGGCCGTATCTAACATACATAGTGGCCTGTATGACGATGCTGCTCCTCTTACTCCTTTAGCTTTGTCAATTAAAACCAGTCTTGCTTCTTTCCACCTTTTGCTGAATACTCCTTCTTTTAGGCAGCAATTATACATATTCAGCATCATTTGTGGATTATTCGAAGCTACTAATTTGATGACCTCTGCTGGTATTCTATCAGGTCCGGGGGCTTTCTTGTTTTTCATACATTTTACTGCATCTTCTAGTTCTATTTGTGTAAAAATTGGGGCTTCTCCTGGTTCTTCGTGCCTCTGCAATACATTTCTTCTAGGGTGTGTAGGGAAAAGTGTGTTTACAATATTTTCCATAACGTCCGCTTCTAGCTGATTTTCTGATGCTGGTGCTCTGATTCTTTTCATTACAATTTTGTATCCAAGTCCCCAGGGATCATTGTTTACTTCTTCACACAAACTTTTCCAGTTTTTCATTTTACTCTTCTTTATTATAATTCGGAGCGTTTTTCTCGCTATTCTATATTCCTCTAGTTTGCTTGTTTCTGCTGCTCCATTTCTCTGTCGCTGTGCTATGCGGCGGAGACGCAAACATTTTCTTCTCAATTCCGCTATTTCTTCTGTCCACCAATATACAGGGCATCTGTTTCTATTTCCAAACTTCTTGGGCATTGATTCTTCACAAGCTCTTGCGATGGTGTCCATAGTAACTTTCACCACTGCTTCTGCTCGTTCTCTGCCTGTTTCGTTCTGTGGCACTTGCATTACTCTTTCTAGATTTCTCCTTATTACACCGGCCATTTTTTCTTTATCCAGCTTATTGACGTTCCATGTACCTTCTCGCTGGTTGTTGCGATTTCTTTCTCTCCTTCTCGTGCATATTTCGAATTGTATATACTGATGATCGCTGCCAGTATAATCCTCTAGAACCATCCAGTTTTCTATGTTGTTAGCAAGTTCTTCTGTTGCTAGGGATATATCGGATATAGTTTCGGTGTACCCGGGTCTCCTGAATGTGCTGGTATTTCCTGAGTTTAACACAATTAAATTTTGTCTTGCTACCATTTCCAAAATTTGCCTTCCCCTGTTATCTGTAACTGGCAATCCCCACTCCACTGCTTTAGCATTGAAGTCACCGGCGACTACTACATTTCCTCCTAGTTCTATTATCTTATCTTCTAATTGCTCCATTTTCTGTCGATATTCCTGTGCCGTTTGATTTGGAGTTAGGTAACAGCTTATTATTGTTTCTTTGCCGTTTGTGATCCATACAAACCCATTTCCGGCTCCATGGCTGTTAATTTGTATTTTCCCTTGATTTACTACCCAGATGGCTGCTGTACTTGTGACATCCGAGAACCAATTCTGATAATCTTTATTTTTGTACTGCTCGCTAATAATTACTACGTCGATATTCTTTTCTCGGACGAGCTGTAAAAGTAGATCATCGGCCGTTTTGCTCCTGTGCAAATAACCTTGTAAGAGCTTAATTATTTTTATGCTTTTTACTCTCCTCAAGTGCAGTTCGAAACACTCTACACAAACCGGATCCTGACACGTGCTCCAGACTTTCTGCTTTTATATCTGCACACAAAAAGCACCTTGCCTTTTGTTTACAGTTTTTGACTGTGTGTCCTTTTTGTCCGCACTTGTAGCAGCAGTCTCTACGATCTTCATATTTGCATTGCCTCCTTAAGTGGCCGAAGTTAAGGCATTTGTAGCATCGCTTAACTTCTGTTCTCTCCCTAATTCTGCATCTGATCCATCCAATTTTTATTTTCGATGTTACCAGTAATTTTTTGGCATCGCTTTCTTCCATAACTACAACCGCAGTTATCTGTTCCCTGCCATTTTGTGCTGTCAAATGTATTTTGCATTCGACAACTTCCGTTAATTCCTTATTTATAGCCTTTTGAACTTCCTCAATGGTTGTTACACAATCCAAGTCTTTAATCTCTATCGCAGTCTTTGGTGTGAGATTCCTTACACTAGCCGAAGTCCCTAGAGCTTCCTGTAACTCCTTGGTGAATTTACCTTTTTCTTTCGGGCCTTTCCCCATTTCCAGCAGCACATCCCCATTTTGAGTTCTGCGGATTCCTCTGATTTCGATCTCTGTTTTTTCAGGGTTTACCCTTCCTTTTATTTCCTTTAGGATTTCAGCGTAAGTCTTCCCTGTGGTGGGTTTTATCAGTATTGCTTCTGATCGGGGCCTTGTACTCTTCTGCTTTTCCGAGTGTGGCATCTTACTTCTTCACTTCCGTGTTCTTTGGCTACTCGCTGCTTCTTTTTTTCCTGGCAGTACTTTACCTTCGTTCGATCTGGGTTGTCGCTGCGCTGAAATTCTAGTTTGCACAAGTGTCCAACCACTTTCTTCTACTTCTCTTCCTTTCTTGTATGCAGGAGGGGTGTCGGTTTGACCATGCTCATCTGCATAGATCTCTCTGCCTCGTTTCTTACCATTTGAGGAGGTTAATGCTGCATTTTGCTCTCCTATGCTGGGGATTTCGCTGGTATTTTTCGTTTGTTCCTTCCTTTGGGTTCTGCCTTCGAAAATTACTTCTATCGCTTCCTGTAACTTTATTAGGCCATTTTTGATGTCCATACTAATGTTTTTCTGCTTGGCAGCAGCTTGCAGCATGATTTCTGTCAGATGTTGTATTTTCTAAAGTTGCTGTTCCTCCATATCTTCAGGGATTTTCCTTGATGTTTCAATTTGGGAAACTGATAATTTGTGTATACCTTCTTTCGGCGTTCCTCCATTTACCGTCTTTTCTGGTATGATGATCAGTTTCTTACTGCATTTAGTGAGTTCGGCTGATGCTCCTTTAATTGGAGAACGAGCTATTTTGTTGCTTCTTTGAAATGGGTAACTTCCCATTTTTGGTTGCTGCTTTTGTTTCTTCTGTTCTTCGGTAACATATTTAACACTTAGAGGCCCGCATACCTCTAAGCGCCGGTTGCTAGCCGGGTCATTTGGCACAGATTTATTTTTTAGCAATAAGCGATCCCCCCCAGAATCCGTGGGATCGGCCTCCTTGGAGGATGGATTCTCTAGCATAGCTAGATTACCACCTGGGGTATTTATATATATTGTTTTATCCATTGCATATTTATAAACTGAGTCTTTATGGAGTTACTCATCTCCGTTTTTAATTCCGGCAGCTCCTAAAATGGAGTACAGACGCCGACCAAGTCGCCGCTCGCTACGAATACAGACGCGCTTGGATTTTGAGCATTTCGCGCTTGTACGAGTAATACACGCCAGTCCTGCACCAACTTGTTTTATTTAGTTAGAGCGCCAAATATTCGCTTTTACCCTATAATAATAATAATAATAATAATAATAATAATAATAATAATAATAATAATAATAATAATAATAATAATAATAATAATAATAATAATAATAATAATTATAATAATAATAATAATAATAATAATAATAATAATAATAATAATAATAATAATAATAATAATAATAATAATAATAATAATAATAATAATAATAATAATAATAATAATAATAATAATAATAATAATAATAATAATAATAATAATAATAATAATAATAATAATAATAATAATAATAATAATAATAATAATAATAATAATAATAATAATAATAATAATAATAATAATAATAATAATAATAATAATAATAATAATAATAATAATAATAATAATAATAATAATAATAATAATAATAATAATAATAATAATAATAATAATAATAATAATAATAATAATAATAATAATAATAATAATAATAATAATAATAATAATAATAATAATAATAATAATAATAATAATAATAATAATAATAATAATAATAATAATAATAATAATAATAATAATAATAATAATAATAATAATAATAATAATAATAATAATAATAATAATAATAATAATAATAATAATAATAATAATATAATAATAATAATAATAATAATAATAATAATAATAATAATAATAATAATAATAATAATAATAATAATAATAATAATAATAATAATAATAATAATAATAATAATAATAATAATAATAATAATAATAATAATAATAATAATAATAATAATAATAATAATAATAATAATAATAATAATAATAATAATAATAATAATAATAATAATAATAATAATAATAATAATAATAATAATAATAATAATAATAATAATAATAATAATAATAATAATAATAATAATAATAATAATAATAATAATAATAATAATAATAATAATAATAATAATAATAATAATAATAATAATAATAATAATAATAATAATAATAATAATAATAATAATAATAATAATAATAATAATAATAATAATAATAATAATAATAATAATAATAATAATAATAATAATAATAATAATAATAATAATAATAATAATAATAATAATAATAATAATAATAATAATAATAATAATAATAATAATAATAATAATAATAATAATAATAATAATAATAATAATAATAATAATAATAATAATAATAATAATAATAATAATAATAATAATAATAATAATAATAATAATAATAATAATAATAATAATAATAATAATAATAATAATAATAATAATAATAATAATAATAATAATAATAATAATAATAATAATAATAATAATAATAATAATAATAATAATAATAATAATAATAATAATAATAATAATAATAATAATAATAATAATAATAATAATAATAATAATAATAATAATAATAATAATAATAATAATAATAATAATAATAATAATAATAATAATAATAATAATAATAATAATAATAATAATAATAATAATAATAATAATAATAATAATAATAATAATAATAATAATAATAATAATAATAATAATAATAATAATAATAATAATAATAATAATAATAATAATAATAATAATAATAATAATAATAATAATAATAATAATAATAATAATAATAATAATAATAATAATAATAATAATAATAATAATAATAATAATAATAATAATAATAATAATAATAATAATAATAATAATAATAATAATAATAATAATAATAATAATAATAATAATAATAATAATAATAATAATAATAATAATAATAATAATAATAATAATAATAATAATAATAATAATAATAATAATAATAATAATAATAATAATAATAATAATAATAATAATAATAATAATAATAATAATAATAATAATAATAATAATAATAATAATAATAATAATAATAATAATAATAATAATAATAATAATAATAATAATAATAATAATAATAATAATAATAATAATAATAATAATAATAATAATAATAATAATAATAATAATAATAATAATAATAATAATAATAATAATAATAATAATAATAATAATAATAATAATAATAATAATAATAATAATAATAATAATAATAATAATAATAATAATAATAATAATAATAATAATAATAATAATAATAATAATAATAATAATAATAATAATAATAATAATAATAATAATAATAATAATAATAATAATAATAATAATAATAATAATAATAATAATAATAATAATAATAATAATAATAATAATAATAATAATAATAATAATAATAATAATAATTTTTTTTTTTTTTTTTTTTTTTTGCTTTTTTACGGTTATAGATGGTGTCGCGGGGAAAATCTGCTTAACAGACTACCGAGTGCCGGGTTGGTCGGTTTCTTTTTGCATTACACTAAGACGCACTGCAAAAAAGGAACCAACCGACCGGCTAAAAACTCCCACCATCTGTTCCCTTGACCCACGATGTATATCCCAGTTTGGAACCGCGTTAGCATTTCTTCAAACTGGCGAAAAAGTGCTGACTTCGGTGTTTCCGTGTGAATTATCCCGTTCGCTCTTCTCTGCATATATCTATCGACAGCGGCAGACAGAAAAATAAAATCTACTGTCCCTCTTCTAATATTATTACTAAGACAATATTAATTTTCTAAGCCTTTTCTATTATGGCTAGGTTATTTCCCATTTACAAAACAAAACTATTCTAAACAGAGCTATATAATCCCTAGAGGTGCTGTCTTGAAGTAGCTTCCAACATGTCAAGCTGCCTCAAAACGCTGGACTAGGTTCTTTCTGTTTACATCTATTCTACAAATAACTAGAAAACTAAAAACTATTCTATACAGAGCTACATAGTTCCTAGAAGTGCTGTCTTGAAGCAGCTTCCAGCATGTCAAGCTGCCTCAAGATGCTGGACTAGGTTATTTCTGTTCTACATCTATTCTACAAATAGCTACTTGGCTCCCAAAGTCGTTTTGCGTAGGCCCAACTATTTGGCGAGTTACTATCTACTTCCATATGTAACAAAAATAACAAAAAAACAGTACTACTGTGCTACATAACAAAACAGCGACACGTTTTATCTAATTTCGCTCATAAGTCTACCGAGATCTACCACACGCCGACAGCATCAGCAGTAACTAGTGTCGCAGAGTTAAATTTGTTGTTAATTTAACACAAACAAAACTGCGGCACCAGTAAGCCTGTATGCCATTGGTGCCAAGCAGACCACGCCAGACTCAAAAGCAGAAACCAGACTACACTGGGGTCTATTTCCTAACTTAGAAGATCTATTCCGAGTCTTCTAAGTAGCCCAGTCTCTTCTTCTTTAGTAATACCGCCTCGACGTAGACTGACACGGCGTTCCAATTTTCTTCCGTGTCTATCATTATGGTGGTTATATTATCCGGCGTAACATCCCCTACGATTCGAGTTAGAACGCTTCTTTCCTCCGCTGCGACGTCGCACTCGAAAAAAGTATGCTCGACCGTATCTTCCGCTGTGTCGCAGTGGCGACATCGCGGACTGTTTACTTTATTCATTCTGAATAAATAAGCTCGAAAGTATCCATGCCCCGAGAGCATTTGCGTGATATAGAAGTTCACTTCGCCGTGCCTCCGGTTAACCCAAACCGCTAGTTGTGGTATCAATCTTGCGGTCCAGCGTCCTCTGTGTTCCCCATTCCATTGTTCTTGCCATTTTTCTAGGCTTTGTCTCCTCGCGTCTCCTGACACTTCTTTTCTGTCTCTTCCCGCAGCCCTATTATACATCTGTTTCCTCTCTCGGGCTAACAATGTTATCGGTATCACGCCTGCAATAACATTTACACCTGGGTATGAGACCGTCCGGTAGGAGCACGCTACCCGCAGAGCCCCTCTTCGTTGTACCGCTTCCATGGGCTTCCGGCAATACTCTCTATTTAGGGCATCTGCCCAAATCTCCGCACCGTACAGGAGCACTGAATGTGTCGTGGACATTAACAGCCTCCTTTTGCACGGTGAAGGTCCACCGATGTTCGCCATTAATCTGCTGAAATTCTTGGTTATCACGGCCGCCTTGTCTGTAGCTTTTTTGATATGCCTCCAAAAATTTAGTTTGGTATCCAACATGACACCAAGATACCTCGAAGCTTCCTTAGTTTGAATGACCACAGGCCCCACTTCCATTGGCACAATGGTTCTCATCCTCTTTTTTGTGAGTAGGACAATTTCGGTTTTTGCTTCCGCAAGCTCTAAGCCGTGTCTGTTCATCCAGCTACTCACTCTTCTCATGACTTGATTCAACCTGATTTGCGCATCTTCCATGATCCTGAGCAGATATGCTGGAATGCTGAAATTTTTTTCCAGGGCATCAATCATGTCTTCCCATCTTGCCGAGTTGAAGGCGTTTTTCACGTCCAAGGTAACAAAGACAACTATTCTTCTTGAGAAATGGTTCCTTGCTTCCGCCGCTTCTACCTTTTCCATTAAAACTCGTATTGCATCTATTGTTGATCTTCCTTGTCTGAATCCGAATTGCATATCTGACAGACCACCGGTCGTTCGTATCGCCTCTTCTATTCTGGGTTTCAATAGCCTTTCGAGGAGCTTTCCAGCCGTGTCCAGCATACACAGTGGTCTGAACGAGGACGGTGAGACTCTGCCGCCTTTCCCTTTGTCGATTAAGACAAGTCGAGCTACCTTCCATCTTTTGCTGAAAACGCCTTCTTTTAGACATGTGTTGTACATATTCAGCATCATTTGCGGGCAAGTTTCCACCACGGCTTTGATGACTTCCGCTGGAATCCCATCAGGGCCTGGAGCTTTCTTATTCTTCATAGTTTTTGTTGCTTCCACAAGTTCCTCCTGCGTGAAAGCTGGTACTTCCTTTGGTGAAACCATCACATCACTCCAGTTTCTTATCGGGTGCGCTGGGAATAAAATATCTACTATATTTTCCATCGAGCTCTCTTCGATTGAATTTGTTGCTGTAGCTATTTTCAACTTCTTCATGACTATCTTGTATCCTAGCCCCCAAGGGTCACTGTTTACATCTTCGCAAAGCTTTTTCCATTCAACCTTTTTGCTCAATTTTATGGTTTTCCTGAGTGTTTTGCGGCTTATTTTATATGCTGCCATTTTTTCCGTTGCATCCGCTCTGTTCCGTGATCGCTGTGCAATTCTTCGAAGATGCTGACACCTTCTTCGTAGCTCCGCTATTTCTTCATTCCACCAGTATACCGGTTTTCTTTTTGTAAATTTCCTCTTTCGCGGCATTGACTCCTCGCAGGCTAGTATGAGTGCACTCATTGTCTGCTCTACCACTGCCTCAGCTTTTATCCTAACTTCTAGCTCTACACCTGCCTGCATTGTGTCACCTAGGCTATATCTAAGTGATTCACTCAATCTTCTAGTATCGAGTTTATTCACGTTATATCTAGAACTTTCCGTTGTGCTCTCGGATATCATTTCTTCTCTAATATTTATATTGAACGTAATGTACTGATGATCGCTCCCTGTGTAGTCCTCCATAACTACCCAATCAGTAATAAATCCCGCTATATTCTGTGTAGCCAGGGAGATGTCCGGTATTGTTTCTGCGTACCCTGGTCGCCGAAACGTTGTTGTGCTTCCGGAGTTTATGATTATCAGCCCTTGTCTGGCTGCCATGTCTAAAATCTGCGATCCTCTGCTGTTCGTGGTGGGCATTCCCCACTCCAGTGCTTTTGCATTAAAATCGCCACCAATAATTTTCTGCCCTTCTTGTTCCGATACTGCGTCCTCTAGATTCTCGATCATCTCCTGGTATTCCTGCGCCGTTTGGTTTGGTGTTAAATAGCAGCTTATGATGGTGAACTGGCTACTCTTAACCCAAACGAAGCCATTTCCGGCTCCATGTTCCAATGCGTGTATTTTTCCAGGGTTTGGGATCCAGATTGCCGCCGTGTCGGTGACATCTGAGAACCAGTTGTTTCTGCTCCGGTGGACGTACTGCTCGCTGATTATTAGAACATCAATTTCTTTTTCAAGCGTGATCTGTGTTAAGAGATCATCTGCTACTCGACTTCTATGCATATTTCCTTGAAGAACTTTTATCATCTTCTATTTTTTCTATTTTTCCTGACTTCCTCAAGAGCTCTCCGAAATGCACTGCAGTCTTTCGTACCTGACACATGGCTCGTTGCCTTTGCCTTAATTTCCGTACACAGGATGCATTTCGCAGCTTGCGTGCAGCTTTTAATCTTGTGACCTTTCTGTCCACATTTATAGCACGTATCCTCTCGGTTAGGCTCTTTGCAGTCTCTTCTGAAGTGTCCAAAGTTCATGCACCTATAACAGCGCACTACTGGTGTTCTTTCCCGTATTCTACATCTGATTAGCCCTATTCTTATCTTTGCTGTCTTCAGGAGTTCCCTGGCGTCTTTTTCCTCCATTTCTATAAAGGCCAGCATTTGCTCTCTCTTGTTCGGTTTAGTTAGGCTGAACCTACATTGGACCTCCTTTCCCAAGTCTCTATTAAGTGCTGCTTGCACCTCTTCGCTTGTAGTGAGACTATCCAAGTCCCGTATCTCCAATGTTGTTTTGGCCGTTAGGTCTTTAACGTCTGCCATTTTCCCTAGACTCTTTCGGAGTTCCTCCTTGATTTCCTCCTTTCCTTCTGCCTTATTGTTTAATTCCAGCAGAACCGCTCCGTTTTGTGTCTTCCGGATTCCCTTTATGTCGGCTTTGGAAGCGTCTGGGTTTACTCGCTCCCGTATTTCCCTCAGAATCTCAGCATATGTTTTGCCTTCGGCGGGCTTAATTATAATGGCCTCTGGTCGCGGCCTTTTAAACTGCCTACTCCTACTTCTTCTCCTTCTCCTTCTCTTTCCTTCGCCGTTTTCTTTTTTCCCAGCACTTTGGCTGTTCGTTGCCCCTTTTTCCCTAGGGAAGCGTCGCTGTCTAGAAGTATCTGCTTCACCTGGCGGTCGGTTAAAGGTTTTATTTTTGTTGTTTTGGACGACTATCCATTCGCCTTCGCCTCGGTTTTCAACATTTTTCCTTTTTCTGGGTGGTGGGGTTTCTGTACAGCTGATAGGAGACCCCTCTATCTCCCTTCCTCTCTTCTTGTCCGTTGGCGGTACTTGTCTGGGGCTTTGGGCCTGATTTCTAGCTTCAAGGGTGAGCTTTTTACTCTTTTCACTCTTGCAGTGAAATATCACTTCTACCGCCTCCTGGAGCTTTAGCAGTCCGTTCTTAACCTCCATGCTAACGTTCTTTTGTTTTGAAACTGCCGCCATCATCGTTTTTGTAAGCTCCTGAATCAGTAGGAGCTGTGTTTCTTCCTCTCTTTCAGGGTCTTTTTTGTGGCTGCATGCTTTTTCCTCCACTTGTTTATGCAAGCTGCTCATTGGCGTTTCCAGCATGAGATCGGTGGTTTGGATCTCCTCTGTATTCGCCGGTGTACCTAGTTTCTCCTGTGCCTGTTCAGGACCGTGCAACCCCAGGGGTGCCGGGGGAGATCTAGGCGTCTTCCCGCTCCTCATGAATGGGGTCATGCCCATCCCTGCTCTTTCTTCCACTCTTCTATCTACTACTTTCTTCATGTTTTATAATAATAATAATAATAATAATAATAATAATAATAATAATAATAATAATAATAATAATAATAATAATAATAATAATAATAATAATAATAATAATAATAATAATAATAATAATAATAATAATAATAATAATAATAATAATAATAATAATAATAATAATAATAATAATAATAATAATAATAATAATAATAATAATAATAATAATAATAATAATAATAATAATAATAATAATAATAATAATAATAATAATAATAATAATAATAATAATAATAATAATAATAATAATAATAATAATAATAATAATAATAATAATAATAATAATAATAATAATAATAATAATAATAATAATAATAATAATAATAATAATAATAATAATAATAATAATAATAATAATAATAATAATAATAATAATAATAATAATAATAATAATAATAATAATAATAATAATAATAATAATAATAATAATAATAATAATAATAATAATAATAATAATAATAATAATAATAATAATAATAATAATAATAATAATAATAATAATAATAATAATAATAATAATAATAATAATAATAATAATAATAATAATAATAATAATAATAATAATAATAATAATAATAATAATAATAATAATAATAATAATAATAATAATAATAATAATAATAATAATAATAATAATAATAATAATAATAATAATAATAATAATAATAATAATAATAATAATAATAATAATAATAATAATAATAATAATAATAATAATAATAATAATAATAATAATAATAATAATAATAATAATAATAATAATAATAATAATAATAATAATAATAATAATAATAATAATAATAATAATAATAATAATAATAATAATAATAATAATAATAATAATAATAATAATAATAATAATAATAATAATAATAATAATAATAATAATAATAATAATAATAATAATAATAATAATAATAATAATAATAATAATAATAATAATAATAATAATAATAATAATAATAATAATAATAATAATAATAATAATAATAATAATAATAATAATAATAATAATAATAATAATAATAATAATAATAATAATAATAATAATAATAATAATAATAATAATAATAATAATAATAATAATAATAATAATAATAATAATAATAATAATTTTTTTTTTTTTTTTTTTTTTTTTTTTTTTTTTTTTTAGAAGGGAAAATCCTTTATGGATGAAGGGCGCATGTGCGTCCAACAAATGTCGGAGTCTCCCATATTGGGCATACCGACTAAAAAACCTCCCGCTCTCCACGGACACTAGCCTGGAACCGTTTGTCACATTACTTCGGGCTAGGTCCTATGCCATCGCCTTGAAGGCTGCTGCCTAGCCAAAGTCTGTAGGTTGGACCTCTGTGGTGTCTAGGTCCACCTTCTTTTTCCGCAGTATTTTCTGCGCAAAGAGTGACAAACTGTCCCACGCTCCCCTACCCTGTAAAATGTGGCCCACCACTGTGTCCGGAGAGAACCGCGGTACAACTTCCCTTAGCTGCACACGCTCTCGAGCCCACCTTTCACAGATGAAAAAAGTGTGCTCAGCATCATCGTGCATGTGGCAATATATGCACTCCGCTTAACGTGCCTTCCCCATCTTGTGCAGATAGGCCCGAAAGTATCCATGTCCACTCAGCAGCTGAGTGAAGTAGTAATCTACCTCTCCATGTCGTCTTTCTACCCATGGGGTAACCTCCCCGATGAGCCGCCTCGTCCATATCCCTCGTTCCTCCAGTTCCCAGTTCTCCTGCCATTGCCGAAGCGTGCGATTCCGCTCTTCCTTCTGCACTGACTCTATATTTCCTTCGGCCTTTCTCCGGTATATCGCCTGACGCTCCCTTGCGAGTAGGGCAATTGGAATGACGCCAGCGATAACCAGGACAGCTGGCTCCGAGACAGTTCTGTAAGCAGACGCCACTCGCAACGCCGCCAGCCTTTGGACCCGACCCAGCCTTATCCGATAGCACTCCTTTGCGATAGCATGACCCCATATCTCGGCACCATACAGCAAGACTGATTGGACCGCGGACATCAGTAGCCGCCTCCGACTCGATCTTGGTCCACCTATGTTGGCCATCAATCGAGCCAGCGCCATGACACCATTTGCGGCCCTGTCAGCAGTCTTCTTGATCTGCTCAAAGTAATTTAGCCTGCTGTCAATCATGATGCCGAGATATTTTACCGCCCGTCTTGTCTGCACCTCTTCTTCGCCGATGCGCATCTGGAGCTCAAGGTTCATCCTCCTTTTTGTCAGCACTACGACCTCCGTCTTGCTCAATGCCAACGACAGTCCGCGGCTGTCCATCCAAGAAAGGATGGACCGCATGGTCTGATTGAGCTTCAATTGGGCGAGCTCCACGTTTCGCGCTGCTATCAGCACGGCAACGTCGTCCGCATATCCGACCAGCATTGACTCATCCGGCATGTTTAATCGCAACAGACTGTCGTATGCGGCATTCCAAAGGTCGGGACCGAGGATTGAACCTTGTGCTGCACCTCCAGAGACAGTGATACTCCCTTGTCCTTCAGTCGTATCGAAGAGTACTGTACGGTCGTCAAGGTAGTCGCTGATCATTCCTAGCAGATATTCCGGAACACGAAATTCCTGCTCTAGAGCTTGGAGCATGTCGCTCCATCTGGCCGAATTAAACGCATTTTTCACGTCTAAAGTCACAAGGAGGACTATACGACGTGAGAAATGGTTGTGGTCCTCGGCCCTGCTCATCGCAGATGTGACTTCCACAATGGCATCTGCTGTGGAACGACCAGCCCTGAAACCGTACTGACGCGGAGACAAACCTCCAGCTGCCTCGATGGCAGACAACAGCCTTGGCTTGAGTAACTTCTCAAGAACCTTTCCCGCAGTGTCCAGCATGCAGAGCGGACGGTATGAGGAAGGCAGCTCCGGGTCTCCTTTCTCCTTGCTGATTAGTACCAGCCTAGCTGTCTTCCAACACTTGGGGAAAATTCCCGCTGAGAGACAGGCATTGTACATACTCAACAGAATATTCGGATTATACCGAAAAACCAGCTTTAATATCTCTCCTTGGATACCGTCTGGACCTGGGGCCTTCTTGACCTTGAGAGATTGGATGGCCACTTCCAGCTCCTCCATTGTAAACGGGGAAGCGCCATCCCGGTTGTATACTCTAGCAGCTCGCTGGAGATGCACTGGAAAGAGGGCTTTAACTAGGCGCGTTGTGGTCCGCATGTCCATGGGCGGAGGGGTTTTCAGTGCTCCAATTTTCTGGGTTACAATTTTGTAACCTAAGCCCCATGGATCTGAGTTTATATCCTCTCTCAGTGCTTCCCAGCATCTCGCCTTGCTGTGATTGATTGCACGTCGCAACTGGCGCTTTTTCTCCTTGTGGTCCGAGGACCTGATCCTAACCACCTCCTCCGTTCTAGCTCTCTGAGCCTTTCTCCGCAGTCGGAGACAATCTCTCCGGAGGTCAGCTATCTCGGCTGTCCACCAGTACATTGGCTGTTTTCCATGAGGAATTCGCCTCCGAGGCATTGAGCGGTCGCAGGCTAGGGTGATTTGACGTAGAGTGGCATCCACCAACGGCCCTGCCTGGTGAGGGATTGCATGCTGCCCCTCGACCTGCATTTGGACACCTCCCCGGATGATCGCTGCAAATACCGCTTCGTCAATTCTCCCCATGTTCCAGCGCTGTGGTCTGCTATTTATTGTTCTTTGGAGTTGCCGCCTCTCACGGACCACGAATACAATGTACTGATGGTCACTGCCCGTGTAGTCCTCGATCACATGCCAGCCTTCGACCAAAGCGGCCAAGCGCTCACAGGCAAAGGATACGTCGGGAATGGTTTCTGAATACCCCGGTCGACGAAAAGTAGATGTCGAGCCGACATTCAGCACAAGTAAACCGGTTCTGGATGCCAACCCTAACACCTCGCTTCCCCTTGAGTCAGGGTAGGGCATTCCCCACTCGGTTGCCTTAGCGTTGAAATCGCCACCAATCACTACGCGACCCGTCGTGTTCAAAACCGTATCCTCAAGGTTCGCCAATTTCGCTCGGAAATCCGCTATGACTTCGTTGGGTGTCAGATAGACGCTTATAAATGTGATATCCGCGTATTTAACCCAGACGAACCCACGCCCGCGCCCATGCTCTCGTACCGGGATTTTCGCTGCATCAGGTATCCAAATGGCCGCCGTACCAAGCTCGTCCGAGAACCAAGAAGTGGTTCTGTCCATATACTGCTCACTAATGAGCAGTATGTCGGAACTCTTCTCCCGAGCAAGCTGATGCAGGAGGTCATCTGCCACTCGGCTACGATTTAAGTTTGCCTGGAGGACGCTGATCATTTTCCAGTCTCTTTGGCCTTTCTCAGAGCGTCTCTGAACACCTTGCATAACCCTGTGCCTAGAGTGTGGCCTAGACTTTCCTGTTGCACACCCGCTTCGGCACAGAGTATGCAGTGTGCCTTTTCTTTACAGGCCTTAGCAACATGACCCTCCTTTCCGCAGCGGTAGCAGGCTTTGCTTCGGTCAGGTCCCCTGCAAGAACCAGCCACGTGACCGTAATTTAGACACCTGTAGCAGCGTTTGACATCGGTCCGTGACGTAACCCTGCAAGAAACCCATCCTACTTTGAGCCTTCCCTGCTTCAGCAGCTTTTCGGCAGCTTGCTCAGGAAGTTCAACGATGGCTGTCAGTTGTGACCTCGAATTTGGCGCTGTAAGACCAACCCTCATTACTGCGACATCTCCGAGATCCCTCCTCAGTGCCTGCTCCACTTCAGTCCGCTCAGTAAGGCAGTCCAAATCGTTCACTGCTACGGACCTCATCTGTACGATGCTCTTCACGCTACCTAGAGTGCCCACTGCATCTTCTAGGGCCTTTGTGAAACTTCCCAAGCTTTTCTGGCCGGTGATTTCAAGAAGAACCTTGCCATCCCGTGTTTGCCGGATTGCCTTTATTTCCGCACCTGTTTCCTCCGGTTTAACTTTCGCCTTGATGCTTCTTAGGACATCCGCATATGATTTACCCTCCGCTGGCTTGATGGTAACGGCGGGCCGACGTCCTTTGGTTCTTAATTTTTTGGCATTTACCGCTACTTTATCTTGGGAAGCTTCAGGTACTTTTGTCTTAGGCTCTTCGGCTGTAAGATTTTTTGTTCTTCGCCTGGCCCTCCTCTTTTTCCTCTTTACTTCTGTCCACTGCTGTACGTTGGCGGAAAGTGGAGGAGTCATTTCCTTCTCTTTCTTCTTTTTAGGTATGGCCGCTTTTTCCGCCGGGCTAGTAGCTCCTCTTTTCAGCATTCCACTTGTGACTATTTCTGGCAGCATCACAGTCATCGTTTTTTGGGCTTTCGTGGTATCAAATGCCCTCTTTTCGCCTGTCTGGACAGCACAGTCTCTCATTTTTCTTGGGATCTCCGTTTGAGTTCCGCTGTCCATTCTTTTTGTGCATGTTTTCCGGCTCCACAAGCTTTTTAACGTGTCCAGGGCATCCTGGAGCACCGCCATGCCATCTTTTATTTCCGAGCTGACGTTCGTTTGCCTGAGAGTTGCAGCTCTCATTTTGGCCAGAACACCATCAGTCTTCTGGAATATTTCTCCGACATTAGCCTCCATGCTGCCTTCGTGCTCATTTTCCCTTACCACCGCCGGTGGTGAGGAATTTGAGCGAGCTGCAGTTGGAGGTGTACGCAGTAATACCGGGCACCGTCTAAAAGGACTATTTGATGGGCTCTCCTCAAATCCCCTTCTTGAAGTACCTTCATCCTTCTCCATCTTCTTCATCGTCTCAGTATGGTTTTTTTTTCTTTCATTCATATTTTGTTCCCACGAGTAAGGCGAGAAAATCGGTCCGCCCCCGCAGAGCTCCCATACGGGGGTAAGGCTTTTACACTCAGAGGCTGCCAGATATCTGAGGACACCGTTTGCGACTGGGCTAGTTTTTATACAGGGCCCCCAGCCTAGCTGATTATCGGCACGGTACGTATGACACCTTAATCCGGCCCTGTTGATTGCCATTTGGTTTCAGGTCTCATCTTTGAACAGGGTCCCAAGACTCTTTGCCCATACTCGGCCTCTGCACCGCGACGAGGTAGGCAATCGTGCTAATAATAATAAATAATAATAATAATAATAATAATAATAATAATAATAATAATAATAATAATAATAATAATAATAATAATAATAATAATAATAATAATAATAATAATAATAATAATAATAATAATAATAATAATAATAATAATAATAATAATAATAATAATAATAATAATAATAATAATAATAATAATAATAATAATAATAATAATAATAATAATAATAATAATAATAATAATAATAATAATAATAATAATAATAATAATAATAATAATAATAATAATAATAATAATAATAATAATAATAATAATAATAATAATAATAATAATAATAATAATAATAATAATAATAATAATAATAATAATAATAATAATAATAATAATAATAATAATAATAATAATAATAATAATAATAATAATAATAATAATAATAATAATAATAATAATAATAATAATAATAATAATAATAATAATAATAATAATAATAATAATAATAATAATAATAATAATAATAATAATAATAATAATAATAATAATAATAATAATAATAATAATAATAATAATAATAATAATAATAATAATAATAATAATAATAATAATAATAATAATAATAATAATAATAATAATAATAATAATAATAATAATAATAATAATAATAATAATAATAATAATAATAATAATAATAATAATAATAATAATAATAATAATAATAATAATAATAATAATAATAATAATAATAATAATAATAATAATAATAATAATAATAATAATAATAATAATAATAATAATAATAATAATAATAATAATAATAATAATAATAATAATAATAATAATAATAATAATAATAATAATAATAATAATAATAATAATAATAATAATAATAATAATAATAATAATAATAATAATAATAATAATAATAATAATAATAATAATAATAATAATAATAATAATAATAATAATAATAATAATAATAATAATAATAATAATAATAATAATAATAATAATAATAATAATAATAATAATAATAATAATAATAATAATAATAATAATAATAATAATAATAATAATAATAATAATAATAATAATAATAATAATAATAATAATAATAATAATAATAATAATAATAATAATAATAATAATAATAATAATAATAATAATAATAATAATAATAATAATAATTTTTTTTGTTTTTTTTTTTTTTTTTTTTTTTCGTAGGTCGGTGGTGAAAACCTTTTATAGGTATCTTGAAGGGTCCGCACTTCAAGGGTATGTGAGACTCCCATGATCTTGTTCGGTCTACTCACCAAATGCACCACCTCCTTTTCCCACGGTGAAACCAACCCGGAAACGCTTTCGCATTACTTCAAGTTGGGCCGTGCTTGTTCCTTTTTTTTAATTTTCTTTTATGATTCTTCTTCTAGGTCCTCTAAATATCTGAGCTCTTTCTTCCTGCGTAGTATTAATTCTATGTATTTAGCTATTGCATTCCATTTTTCTTTGTTTTCAAGCATTACAGAAATTATATTTTCTGATGTTAATTCTCCTACTGCTACTATTAAAGATTCTCTTTATGTTTCGGCTAAATCACATTCGAAAAAAGTGTGATGCGCTGTGTCATGTGTTGCGCTGCAGTGACTGCATCCTGGATTGTTTACTTTGCCCATCTTGTAGAGGTAGGATCGAAAATATCCGTGGCCTGATAGGAACTGAGTGATGTAAAAATTTACTTCTCCATGGTGTCGGTTAAACCAGACTTCTACTTGTGGGATTAATCTAGCCGTCCATCGCCCGTGCTGATCATTACTCCAGTGTTCTTGCCATCTTGTCATCGTGTACCTTCTTTCCTCTGCTACAATGACATCTCGGCTCGTTGCTTGATCCCTTATATATATATTTCTTCGTTCTTGCGCTAGCAAATCAATCGGAATCACGCCCGCGATTACCATGACCGCCGAATGTGAAACTGTTCGATAGGAGCACGCGACTCGGAGAGCCCCTCTTCGTTGCGCCCCTCTTCGTTGCACCGCTGCTATGCGTTTTTTACAATACCTCTTGTCCATCGCATGTGCCCAGATTTCAGCTCCGTATAGAAGGATTGATTCTGCGGTTTTCATAATGATTCGTCTTTTTTCTGGTTTGGGTCCTCCAAT
>OZ012682.1:11607486-11609274 GCA_963942445.1 Argyra leucocephala | reverse complement strand
ACAGGCGATAAGAGGGCATTTGATACCACGAAAGCCCAAAAAACGATGACTGTGATACTGCCAGAAATAGCCACAAGTGGAAAGCTGAAAAGAGGAGCTACTAGTCCGGCGGAAAAAGGGCCATACCTAAAAAGAAGAAAGAGAAGGAAATGACTCCTCCACTTTCCGCCAACGTACAGCGGTGGACGGAAGTAAAGAGGAAAAAGAGGAGGGCCAGACGAAGACCAAAAAATCGTACAGCCGAAGAGCCTAAGACAAAAGTACCTGAAGCTTCCCAAGATAAAGTAGCGGTAAATGCCAAAAAAGTAAGAACCAAAGGACGTCGGCCCGCCGTTACCATCAAGCCAGCGGAGGGTAAATCATATGCTGATGTCCTAAGAAGCATCAAGGCGAAAGTTAAGCCGGAGGAAACAGGTGCGGAAATAAAGGCAATCCGGCAAACACGGGATGGCAAGGTTCTTCTTGAAATCACTGGCCAGAAAAGCTTGGGAAGTTTCACAAAGGCCCTAGAAGATGCAGTGGGCACTCTAGGTAGCGTGAAGAGCATCGTACAGATGAGGTCCGTAGCAGTGAACGATTTGAACTGCCTTACTGAGCGGAATGAAGTGGAGCAGGCATTGAGGAGGGATCTCCGAGATGTCGCTGTAATGAGGGTTGGTCTCACAGTTGAACTTCATCGTTGAACTTCCTGAGCAAGCTGCCGAAAAGCTGCTGAAGCAGGGAAGGCTCAGTAGGATGGGTTTCGTGCAGGGTTACGTCACAGACCGATGTCAAACGCTGCTACAGGTGTCTAAATTACGGTCACGTGGCTGGTTCTTGCAGGGGACCTGACCGAAGGAGAGCCTGCTACCGCTGCGGAAAGGAGGGGCATGTTGCTAAGGCCTGTAAAGAAAAGGCACACTGCATACTCTGTGCCGAAGAGGGTGCGCAACACGAAAGTCTAGGCCACACTCTAGGCACAGGGTTATGCAAGGTGTTCAGAGACGCTCTGAGAAAGGCCAAAGAGACTGGAAAATGATCAGCGTCCTCCAGGCAAACTTAAATCGTAGCCGAGTGGCAGATGACCTCCTGCATCAGCTTGCTCGGGAGAAGAGTTCCGACATACTGCTCATTAGTGAGCAGTATATGGACAGAACCACTTCTTGGTTCTCGGACGAGCTTGGTACGGCGGCCATTTGGATACCTGATGCAGCGAAAATTCCGGTACGAGAGCATGGGCGCGGGCGTGGGTTCGTTTGGGTTAAATACGCGGATATCACATTTATAAGTGTCTATCTGACACCCAACGAAGTCATAGCGGATTTTCGAGCGAAATTGGCGGACCTTGAGGATACGGTTTTGAACACGACGGGTCGCGTAGTGATTGGTGGCGATTTCAACGCTAAGGCAACCGAGTGGGGAATGCCCTACCCTGACTCAAGGGGAAGCGAGGTGTTAGGGTTGGCATCCAGAACGGGTTTACTTGTTCTGAATGTCGGCTCGACATCTACTTTTCGTCGACCGGGGTATTCAGAAACCATTCCCGACGTATCCTTTGCCTGTGAGCGCTTGGCCGCTTTGGTCGAAGGCTGGCATGTGATTGAAGACTACACGGGCAGTGACCATCAGTACATTGTATTCGTGGTCCGTGAGAGGTGGCAACTCCAAAGAACAATAAATAGCAGACCACAGCGCTGGAACATGGGGAGAATTGACGAAGCGGTATTTGCAGCGGTCATCCGGGGAGGTGTCCAAATGCAGGTCGAGGGGCCGCCTGCAAGCCCTCACCAGGCAGGGCCGTTGGTTGAT
>OZ012682.1:11362486-11602486 GCA_963942445.1 Argyra leucocephala | reverse complement strand
GTCACTGCAGCGCAACACATGACACAGCGCATCACACTTTTTTCGAATGTGATTTAGCAGAAACAGAAAGAAAATCTTTAATAGTAGCAGTAGGAGAATTAACATCAGAAAATATAATTTCTGTAATGCTTGAAAACCAAGAAAAATGGAATGCAATAGCTAAATACATAGAATTAATACTACGCAGGAAGAAAGAGCTCAGATATTTAGAGGACCTAGAAGAAGAATCATAAAGGAAAATTAAAAAATGAACAAGCACGGCCCAACTTGAAGTAATGCGAAAGCGGTTCCGGGTTGGTTTCACCGTGGGAAAAGGAGGTGGTGTATTTGGTGAGTAGACCGAATAAGATCATGGGAGTCTCACATACCCTTGAAGTGCGGACCCTTCAAGATACCTATAAAAGGTTTTCCCCACCGACCTACGGAAAAAAAAAAAAAAAAAAAAAAAATTATTATTATTATTATTATTGTTATTATTATTATTATTATTATTATTATTATTATTATTATTATTATTATTATTATTATTGTTATTATTATTATTATTATTATTATTATTATTATTATTATTATTATTATTATTTTTATTATTATTATTATTATTATTATTATTATTATTAGTATTATTATTATTATTATTATTATTATTATTATTATTATTATTATTATTATTATTATTCCCCCACATGGTAGTGACCTTGACGTGGTGTGGGGGCTTAGCTCGCAATGATTCATCATGCTACGCTGCCGGGAGCATATGGTCCTGGCAGGGTTACCTATGCCAGATTGGATGATGCTTGAGCGGCGTACAAACTACTACCAGCCCCCCTAATCCAGTGGTGTGATGCGACCCGTGCCCAGTGGACTAGTTGGTAGCAAGGGGGTAATACTTAGCTATCGCAAACGGAGCCTCTCTGATACCAGGTCACCTCAGAGAGTTTTTTACTGACCTTACCGCAGTATCGGGCCTCTGCTGTGGTGGACATTTTATTGCCGCGATACTCGTGGGAACCAAATGGAAAAAAAAGAAACAAAAAAAATGAAAGAGAGATGGAGTGTGAAGATAGAGCGGAGAGTGGAATGGATGCGGCTCCTTTTACCAGGAGCGGGAAGACGCCCGGGTCTCCCCTGGGTGTGCTTGTGTCAACAGAGACACCAAAAAGAATGAAGGGACAGAGTGACCAAATACAGGCACCGGAGATGGGCCGTGAAGCGGTGGAGGCAGCACCGATGATCGTGCAGGTTGAGGAGCAAGAAAATCAGATTCTAACGAAGTCGCCTCGAAGAGCCTTCATGCAAAAGATGAGGGAGGACGAGGAAACCGCCATGCGGCGATGCGTGGATCTGATACGGGAAATGAAGGTTGTTCCAGAAATACAAAAAAATATTTCAAACAAAATTAAGCACGGACTGGCCGAACTTGAGGAGCTGATGGACGTCATCGTCAGTTGCCGGGCAAGTTGGAAAAAAGCAGAAGCCGAAGTTGATTGTAGAAAAAAGGAGACAAGGGTTGAGAAAACAGCCAGTACAAAGCGGCCTGCCTCAAGCCCTGCTGAACAGGCTGACGATCGGCGTAAAAAGAAGAAAAAAAAAGCAGCCGGGCAAAACCAGCGAGAGACACTGGAGTGGATAAAGGTCCAACCAAAGAAGAAGCGTCTGTTGAAGGCGGCAGTTGAAAATCCTCCAGAGAAAATGGTGGCTAAGACTGTCGCGGCAATGCCTCAGAGAAGTTCGAAAAAAACGAAACCTGACGCAATGCTTATACGATCAAACGACGGACGCTCCTACGCTCAGGTGCTGGCTGATATCAAAGGAGGAGTTAAGCCAGAAGAGTCGGGGACTGAAATTAAAGGAGTCCGGCAGACCAGGTCTGGAGGTCTCCTAATAGAACTAGGTCCTGGAACCAAAAATCGAGAAGCCTTCAGGGAAGCGATTAAAGGAGTATTGGGGGACAAGGCTACAGTAAATGGCCTTGAACCAAAATGCACTATTGTGATTCGGGATTTGGAATGCGTTGCCACAAAAGTGGAAGTGGAGGACGCAATACGGCGAGATATCCCGGAAATAGGGGTTTTCAGGGTTGGGCTGACGACGGAAAATAATTGGGGGCAGAGAGCTGCAAGCGTTGACCTGGCCAAACAAGCTGCCATAAAGCTGCTGAAGCAGGGAAGGCTCAAGGTAGGATGGGTTTACTGCAGGGTTAAGCCAAGGACTGATGTCACACATTGCTACAGGTGTCTGAGTTTCGGTCACATGGCTGGCTCTTGCAGGGGACCTGACCGAGGCAAAGCCTGCTACCGCTGCGGAAAGAAGGGACATATCGCTAAGGCCTGTAAAGAGAAAGCCCACTGCATACTCTGTGCCGATGCGGGCGAGCATCATGGAAATCTAGAACACGCTCTAGGCACAGGGTTATGCAAGGTATTCAGAGATGCTCTGAGAAAGGCCAAAGAGACAGGGAAATGATCAGCGTCCTCCAGGCAAACCTAAACCGAAGCCGAGTGGCAGATGACCTTCTGCATCAGCTTGTCCGGGAGAAGAGTTCCGACATACTGCTCATTAGTGAGCAGTATAAGGACAGAACCACTTCTTGGTTCTCGGACGAGCTGGGTACGGCTGCCATCTGGATACCTGACCCAGCGAAAATTTCGGTACGAGATCATGGGCGCGGGCGTGGGTTCGTATGGGTGAAACATGCGGATATCACTTTTATAAGTGTTTACCTGACACCCAACGAGGCCATAGCGGTTTTCCGAGCGAAATTGGCGGACCTAGAGGATACGGTTCTGAACACGACGGGTCGCATAGTGATTGGTGGCGATTTCAACGCTAAGGCAACGGAGTGGGGAATGCCTTACCCTGACTCGAGGGGAAGCGGCGTGCTAGGGTTTGCATCCAGAACGGGCTTACTTGTTCTGAATGCTGGCTCGGCATCTACTTTCCGCCGACCGGGGTACTCAGAAACCATTCCCGATGTATCCTTTGCCTGTGAGCGCTTGGCCGCTTTGGTCGAAGGCTGGCATGTGATCGAGGACTACACGGGCAGTGACCATCAGTACATTGTATTCGTGGTCCGTGAGAGAAGGCAACTCCAAAGAACAATTACTAAAAGACCACAGCGCTGGAACATGGGGAGAATTGACGAAGCAGTATTTGCAGCGGTCATCCTGGGAGGTTTCCAAATGCAGGTTGAGGGGGAGCCTGCAAGCCCTCACGAGGCAGGGCCATTGGTTGACGCCACTCTGCGTCAAATCACTCTAGCCTGCGACCGCTCAATGCCTCGGAGGCGAGTTCCTCATGGAAAACATCCTATGTACTGGTGGACAGCCGAGATAGCTGACCTCCGGAGAGATTGTCTCCGGCTGAGGAGAAAGGCTCAGAGAGCTAGAAGGGAAGAGGAGGTTAGGCTCAGGTCCTCGGATCACAAGGAGAAAAAGCGTCAGTTGCGACGTGCAATCAATCACAGCAAGGCGAGATGCTGGGAAGCGCTGAGAGAGGATATAAGCCCAGATCCATGGGGTTTAGGTTACAAAATTGTAACCCAGAAAATTGGGGCACTGAAAACCCCTCCGCCCATGGATATGCGCACCACAACGCATCTAGTTAATGCCCTCTTTCCAGTGCATTCCCAGCGAGCTGCTAGAGTATACAACCGGGATGGCGCTTCTCCGTTTACAATGGAGGAGCTGGAAGTGGCCATCCAATCCCTCAAGGTCAAGAAGGCCCCAGGTCCAGACGGTATCCAAGGAGAGATATTAAAGCTGGTTTTTCGGTATAATCCGAATATTCTGTTGAGTATGTACAACGCCTGTCTTTCAGCGGGAATTTTCCCCAAGTGTTGAAAGACAGCTAGGCTGGTACTTATCAGCAAGGAGAAAGGAGACCCGGAGCTACCTTCCTCATACCGTCCGCTGTGCATGCTGGACACTGCTGGAAAGGTTCTGGAGAAGTTACTCAAGCCAAGGCTGTTGTCTGCCATCGAGGCAGCCGGAGGTTTGTCATCGCATCAGTACGGTTTCAGAGCTGGTCGTTCCACAGCAGATGCCATTGTGGAAGTTACATCTGCGATGAGCAGAGCCGAGGTGAAAAATGACGTGAAAAATGCGTTTAATTCGGCCAGATGGAGCGACATGCTTCAAGCTCTAGAGCAGGAATTTCGTGTTCCAGAATATCTGCTAGGAATGATCAGCGACTACCTTGACGACCGTACTGTACTCTTCGATACGGCTGAAGGACAAGGGAGTATCACGGTCTCTGGAGGTGCAGCGCAAGGTTCAATCCTCGGTCCCGACCTTTGGAATGCCGCATACGATAGTCTATTGCGCTTAAACATGCCGGATGAGTCAATGCTCGTCGGATATGCGGACGACGTTGCCGTGCTGATAGCAGCGCGAAACGTGGAGCTCGCCCAACTGAAGCTCAATCAAACCATGCGGTTCATCCTTTCTTAGATGGACAGCCGCTGACTGTCGTTGGCATTGAGCAAGACGGAGGTCGTAGTGCTGACAAAAAGGAGGATGAACCTTGAGCTCCAGATGCGCATCGGCGAAGAAGAGGTGCAGACAAAACGGGCGGCAAAATATCTCGGCATCATGATTGACAGCAGGCTAAATTACTTTGAGCAGATCAAGAAGACTGCTGACAGGGCCGCAAAAGGTGTCATGGCGCTGGCTCGATTGATGGCCAACATAGGTGGACCAAGATCGAGTCGGAGGCGGCTACTGATGTCTGCGGTCCAGTCAGTCTTGCTGTATGGTGCCGAGATATGGGGTCATGCTCTCGCAAAGGAGTGCTATCGGATAAGGCTGGGTCGGGTCCAAAGGCTGGCGGCGTTGCGAGTGGCGTCTGCTTACAGAACTGTCTCGGAGCCAGCTGTCCTGGTTATCGCTGGCGTCATCCCAATTGCACTACTTGCAAGGAAGCGTCAAGCGATATACCGGAGAAAGGCCGAAGAAAATATAGAGTCAGTGCAGCAGGAAGAGCGGAATAGCACGCTTCGGCAATGGCAGGAGAACTGGGAACTGGAGGAACGAGGGATATGGACGAGGCGGGGAGGTTACCCCATGGGTAGAACGTCGACATGGAGAGGTAGATTACTACTTCACTCAGCTGCTGAGTGGACATGGATACTTTCGGGCCTATCTGCACAAGATGGGGAAGGCACGTTCAGCGGAGTGCATATATTGCCACATGCACGATGATGCTGAGCACAATTTTTTCATCTGTGAAAGGTGGGCTCGAGAGCGTATGCAGCTAAGGGAAGTTGTACCGCGGTTCTCTCCGGACACAGTTGTGGACCACATTTTACAGGATAGGGGAGCGTGGGACAGTTTGTCACTCTTTTCGCAGAAAATACTGCGGAAAAAGAAGGTGGACCTAGACACCACAGAGATCCAACCTACAGACTTTGGCTAGGCAGCAGCCTTCAAGGCGAAGGCATTGGACCTAGCCCGAAGTAATGTGACAAACGGTTCCAGGCTAGTGTCCGTGGAGAGCGGGAGGTTTTTTTTAGTCGGTATGCCCAATATGGGAGACTCCGACATTGTTCGACGCACGTGCGCCCTTCATCCATAAAGGATTTTCCCTTAAAAAAAAAAAAAAAAAAAAAAAAAAAAAAACAATTATTATTATTATTATTATGATTATTATTATTATTATTATTATTATTATTATTATTATTATTATTATTATTATTATTATTATTATTATTATTATTATTATTATTATTATTATTATTATTATTATTATTATTATTATTATTATTATTATTATTATTATTATTATTATTATTATTATTATTATTATTATTATTATTATTATTATTATTATTATTATTATTGTTATTATTATTATTATTATTATTATTATTATTATTATTATTATTATTATTATTATTATTATTATTATTATTATTATTATTATTATTATTATTATTATTATTATTATTATTATTATTATTATTATTATTATTATTATTATTATTATTATTATTATTATTATTATTATTATTATTATTATTATTATTATTATTATTATTATTATTATTATTATTATTATTATTATTATTATTATTATTATTATTATTATTATTATTATTATTATTATTATTATTATTATTATTATTATTATTATTATTATTATTATTATTATTATTATTATTATTATTATTATTATTATTATTATTATTATTATTATTATTATTATTATTATTATTATTATTATTATTATTATTATTATTATTATTATTATTATTATTATTATTATTATTATTATTATTATTATTATTATTATTATTATTATTATTATTATTATTATTATTATTATTATTATTATTATTATTATTATTATTATTATTATTATTATTATTATTATTATTATTATTATTATTATTATTATTATTATTATTATTATTATTATTATTATTATTATTATTATTATTATTATTATTATTATTATTATTATTATTATTATTATTATTATTATTATTATTATTATTATTATTTTTATTTTTATTATTACTATTATTATTATTATTATTGTTATTATTATTATTATTATTATTATTATTATTATTATTATTATTATTATTATTATTATTATTATTATTATTGTTATTATTATTATTATTATTATTATTATTATTCTGCCAAGGAAGGGAAGAGAAGCAGAAGAAAGTGGTTGGACACTTGTGCAAACTAGAACTTCAGCGCAGCGACAACCCAGATCGAACGAAGGTAAAGTACTGCCAGGAAAAAAAGAAGCAGCGAGTAGCCAAAGAACACGGAAGAGAAGAAGTAAGATGTCACACTCGGAAAAGCAGAAGAGTACAAGGCCCCGATCAGAAGCAATACTGATAAAACCCACCACAGGGAAGACTTACGCTGAAATCCTAAAGGAAATAAAAGGAAGGGTAAACCCTGAAAAAACAGAGATCGAAATCAGAGGAATCCGCAGAACTCAAAATGGGGATGTGCTGCTGGAAATGGGGAAAGGCCCGAAAGAAAAAGGTAAATTCACCAAGGAGTTACAGGAAGCTCTAGGGACTTCGGCTAGTGTAAGGAATCTCACACCAAAGACTGCGATAGAGATTAAAGACTTGGATTGTGTAACAACCATTGAGGAAGTTCAAAAGGCTATAAATAAGGAATTAACGGAAGTTGTCGAATGCAAAATACATTTGACAGCACCAAATGGCAGGGAACAGATAACTGCGGTTGTAGTTATGGAAGAAAGCGATGCCAAAAAATTACTGGTAACATCGAAAATAAAAATTGAATGGATCAGATGCAGAATTAGGGAGAGAACAGAAGTTAAGCGATGCTACAAATGCCTTAACTTCGGCCACTTAAGGAGGCAATGCAAATATGAAGATCGTAGAGACTGCTGCTACAAGTGCGGACAAAAAGGACAGACAGTCAAAAACTGTAAACAAAAGGCAAGGTGCTTTTTGTGTGCAGAAATAAAAGTAGAAAGTCTGGAGCACGTGTCAGGATCCGGTTTGTGTAGAGTGTTTCGAACTGCACTTGAGGAGAGTAAAAAGCATAAAAATAATTAAGCTCTTACAAGGTAATTTGCACAGGAGCAAAACGGCCGATGATCTACTTTTACAGCTCGTCCGAGAAAAGAATATCGACGTAGTAATTATCAGCGAGCAGTACAAAAATAAAGATTATCAGAATTGGTTCTCGGATGTCACAAGTACAGCAGCCATCTGGGTAGTAAATCAAGGGAAAATACAAATTAACAGCCATGGAGCCGGAAATGGGTTTGTATGGATCACAAACGGCAAAGAAACAATAATAAGCTGTTACCTAACTCCAAATCAAACGGCACAGGAATATCGACAGAAAATGGAGCAATTAGAAGATAAGATAATAGAACTAGGAGGAAATGTAGTAGTCGCCGGTGACTTCAATGCTAAAGCAGTGGAGTGGGGATTGCCAGTTACAGATAACAGGGGAAGGCAAATTTTGGAAATGGTAGCAAGACAAAATTTAATTGTGTTAAACTCAGGAAATACCAGCACATTCAGGAGACCCGGGTACACCGAAACTATACCCGATATATCCCTAGCAACAGAAGAACTTGCTAACAACATAGAAAACTGGATGGTTCTAGAGGATTATACTGGCAGCGATCATCAGTATATACAATTCGAAATATGCACGAGAAGGAGAGAAAGAAATCGCAACAACCAGCGAGAAGGTACATGGAACGTCAATAAGCTGGATAAAGAAAAAATGGCCGGTGTAATAAGGAGAAATCTAGAAAGAGTAATGCAAGTGCCACAGAACGAAACAGGCAGAGAACGAGCAGAAGCAGTGGTGAAAGTTACTATGGACACCATCGCAAGAGCTTGTGAAGAATCAATGCCCAAGAAGCTTGGAAATAGAAACAGATGCCCTGTATACTGGTGGACAGAAGAAATAGCGGAATTGAGAAGAAAATGTTTGCGTCTCCGCCGCATAGCACAGCGACAGAGAAATGGAGCAGCAGAAACAAGCAAACTAGAGGAATATAGAATAGCGAGAAAAACGCTCCGAATTATAATAAAGAAGAGTAAAATGAAAAACTGGAAAAGTTTGTGTGAAGAAGTAAACAATGATCCCTGGGGACTTGGATACAAAATTGTAATGAAAAGAATCAGAGCACCAGCATCAGAAAATCAGCTAGAAGCGGACGTTATGGAAAATATTGTAAACACACTTTTCCCTACACACCCTAGAAGAAATGTATTGCAGAGGCACGAAGAACCAGGAGAAGCCCCAATTTTTACACAAATAGAACTAGAAGATGCAGTAAAATGTATGAAAAACAAGAAAGCCCCCGGACCTGATAGAATACCAGCAGAGGTCATCAAATTAGTAGCTTCGAATAATCCACAAATGATGCTGAATATGTATAATTGCTGCCTAAAAGAAGGAGTATTCAGCAAAAGGTGGAAAGAAGCAAGACTGGTTTTAATTGACAAAGCTAAAGGAGTAAGAGGAGCAGCATCGTCATACAGGCCACTATGTATGTTAGATACGGCCGGGAAACTCTTCGAAAGGTTAATAAAAACAAGACTGCAAGCAGCAATTCATACAGCTGGTGGATTAGCGAACACACAGTTCGGGTTCAGAAAGGGAAGGTCGACCGTTGACGCTATCAAGGTGGTAACAGAAACTGCGGAAGCCACACGAATGGAAACACATCACTCGAGGAAAATAGTTCTACTTGTTACCTTGGATGTCAAAAATGCCTTTAATTCGGCAAGATGGACTGATATCATAGACGCATTACAAAATAAGTTTACTATACCTACGTACCTTCTGAAAGTTCTAATAGATTACTTAAGCGAGCGAAGATTGATATACAACACGGTAGATGGAAAGAGGATAAAGGATCTTACGGCAGGAGTAGCACAAGGATCAATACTAGGACCAGAACTATGGAATGTTCTGTACAACAGTCTATTATGTATGGAAATGCCTGAAAATATACAGCTAGTAGGTTATGCTGATGATATAGCAGCTATTATAACGGCACGGGATATAGCAGAATCACAGATTAGGCTGAATCAAGTTATGAGAAGAGTGTATAGTTGGATGAGGGAACATAGATTAGAATTAGCAACGGCAAAAACAGAAATCGTTATGTTAACTAAGAAAAGAATACCAACTATAATTCCAATGCAAGTAGGTCCAGAAACAATAATGACCAAAGAATCAGCAAATTACTTAGGAGTTACTATTGATACAAGGCTAACATTTTGGCAACAAATCCAAAAAGTAGCAGATAAAGCAGCAGAAGCTACAATCAAGCTAAGCAAACTTATGGCAAACATTGGAGGACCCAAACCAGAAAAAAGACGAATCATTATGAAAACCGCAGAATCAATCCTTCTATACGGAGCTGAAATCTGGGCACATGCGATGGACAAGAGGTATTGTAAAAAACGCATAGCAGCGGTGCAACGAAGAGGGGCTCTCCGAGTCGCGTGCTCCTATCGAACAGTTTCACATTCGGCGGTCATGGTAATCGCGGGCGTGATTCCGATTGATTTGCTAGCGCAAGAACGAAGAAATATATATATAAGGGATCAAGCAACGAGCCGAGATGTCATTGTAGCAGAGGAAAGAAGGTACACGATGACAAGATGGCAAGAACACTGGAGTAATGATCAGCACGGGCGATGGACGGCTAGATTAATCCCACAAGTAGAAGTCTGGTTTAACCGACACCATGGAGAAGTAAATTTTTACATCACTCAGTTCCTATCAGGCCACGGATATTTTCGATCCTACCTCTACAAGATGGGCAAAGTAAACAATCCAGGATCCAGTCACTGCAGCGCAACACATGACACAGCGCATCACACTTTTTTCGAATGTGATTTAGCAGAAACAGAAAGAGAATCTTTAATAGTAGCAGTAGGAGAATTAACATCAGAAAATATAATTTCTGTAATGCTTGAAAACCAAGAAAAATGGAATGCAATAGCTAAATACATAGAATTAATACTACGCAGGAAGAAAGAGCTCAGATATTTAGAGGACCTAGAAGAAGAATCATAAAAGAAAATTAAAAAAAAAGGAACAAGCACGGCCCAATTTGAAGTAATGCGAAAGCGGTTCCGGGTTGGTTTCACCGTGGGAAAAGGAGGTGGTGTATTTGGTGAGTAGACCGAACAAGATCATGGGAGTCTCACATACCCTTGAAGTGCGGACCCTTCAAGATACCTATAAAAGGTTTTCACCACCGACCTACGAAAAAAGAAAAAAAAAAAAAAAAAATTATTATTATTATTATTATTATTATTTTTATTATTATTATTATTATTATTATTGTTAATATTATTATTATTATTATTATTATTTTTATTATTATTATTATTATTATTATTATTAGTATTATTATTATTATTATTATTATTATTATTGTTATTATTATTATTATTATTATTATTATTATTTTTATTATTATTATTATTATTATTATTAGTATTATTATTATTATTATTATTATTATTATTATTATTATTATCATTATTATTATTATTGTTATTATTATAATTATTATTATTATTATTTATATTATTATTATTATTGTTATTATTATTATTATTATCATTTTTATTATTATTATTATTATTATTATTATATCGCACAGGTCGCCCGACCCTCTAATCAAGTGATTTCATGCGCCTGTGCCCAGTGGAGTAGCTGGTAGCAAGGGGGTAAAACACTTAGCTATTGATTACGGAGTCTCCCTGATACTAGGTCGCCTCAGCGAGTATTTTTGACCTTAACACAGTAACGGGCCTTTGCTGTGACGGACCTCACATTGCCGCGATTCTCGTGGGAACAAAATTGAGATTAATAAAAACAAAAATATGGGGAAATTTGTAGACTGAAGAGTAGAAGAAAGAGCAGGAATGGGAATGGCTCCATTCATAAGGAGGGATAAGACGCCTAGGTCTCCTTCGGCATCCCTGAGGCGGCAAGGTCCTGAACAGGCACAGGAGAAACTAGGATCACCGGCAAATACGGAGGAGTTCCAAGCAAACGATCTCGTGCTCGAAACGCCAATGAGCTGCTTGCATAAACAATTAGAGGAAAAAACATGCTGCTACAAAAAAGACCCTGAGAGAGAGGAAGAAACACAGTTCCTACTGATTCAGGACCTTACAAAAACGATGATGCCGGCAAGTGGTAAAAGAATTAAAAGCTCACTAAAAGTAACGGTCAAGAAGAGAGGAAAGGAGCTGGGTGGGTCTCCTATAAGTTGTACAGAAACTCCACCGCCGAGAAAAAGGAAAACTGTTGAAAAGCGAGGCGAAGACGAATAGATAGCCGTCCAAAGCAACAAAATTAAAACCTTAACCAACCGCCAGGTGAAGGAGATACGTGAAAACAGCAACGCCTCCCAGGGGAAAAAGGGGCAAGGAACAGCCAGAGTACTGTGAAAAAAGAAAACGGCGAAGGAAAGAGAAAGAAGGAGAAGCTTAAAAGGCCGAGACCAGAGGCCATTATAATTAAGTCCGCCGAAGGCAAAACATATGCAGATATTCTGAGGGAAATACAGGGGCGAGTAAACCCAGACGCTTCCAAAGCCAACGCAAAAGATATCCGGAAGACCCAAAAAGGAGCGGTTCTGCCAAAATTGAGCAATTATGCAGAAGGAAAGGAGGAAGTCGGAAAGAGTCTGGGGAAAATGGCCGACGTTAAAGAACTAACGGCTAAAACAACATTGGGGATACCGGGCTTGGATAGTCTCAATACAAGCGAAGAGGTACAAGCAGCACTTAATAGAGACTTGGGGAAGGAAGTCCAATGTAGGTTCAGCCTAACAAAACCGAACAAGGTAGCAAGTGATGGCCATTATAGAAATGGAGGAAAGAGACGCCAAGGAACTCCTGAAGACAGCAAAGTTCAGAATAGGACTAATCAGATGTAGAATACGGGAAAGAACACCAGTAGTACGCTGTTATAGGTGCATGAAATTTGGACACTTTAGAAGAGGCTACACAGCGCCTAACCGAGAGGATGTGTGCTATAAATGTTGACAGAAAGGTCACAAGATTAAAAGGTGCACGCAAGCTGCGAAATACATCCTGTGTACGGAAATTGAGGCAAAAGTAACGAGCCAAGTCTCAGGTACGAAAGACTGCAGTGCATTTGCAGTGCAGAGAGCTGTTGAGGAAGTCAGAAAAAATAGAAGTCGAGTAGCGGATGATCTGTTAACACAGATCACGCCAGAAAAAGAATTTGATCCTCTAATAATCAGCGAGTAGTACGTCTACCGGAGCAGAAAAACCTGGTTCTCAGATGTCACCGACACGGCGGCAATCTGGATCTCAAACCCTGGAAAAATACACGCATTGGAATATGGGGCTGGAAATGGCTTTGTTTGGGTTAAGAGTAGCCAGTTCAGCTACATAGGCTTCTACTTAACACCAAACCAAACGGCGCAGGAATACCAGGAGTTGATGAAGAATCTAGAGGATGCAGTATCGAAGCAAGAAAGGCAGAAAATCATTGGTGGCGATTTTAATGCAAAAACAGTGGAGTGGGTTATGTCCACAACAAACAGCAGAGGATCGCAGATTTTAGACATGGCAGCCAGACAAGGGCTGATAATCTTAAACTCCGGAAGCGCAACAACGTTTCGGCGACCAGCGTACGCAGAAACAATACCAGACATCTCCCTGGCTACACAGAATATAGCGGGATTTATTACTGATTGGGTAGTTATGGAGGACTACACAGGGGGCGATAACATCAATACATAACATTCAATATAAATAATGGAGAAGAAATGATATCCGAGAGCACAACGGAAAGTTCTAGATATAACGTGAATAAACTCGATATTAGAAAATTGAGTGAATCACTTAGATATAGCCTAAGTGACACAATGTCGCAAAAGAGGAAATTTACAGAAAGGAAACCGGTATACTGGTGGAATGAAAAAATAGCGGAGCTATGAAAAAGGTGTCAGCATCTTCGAAGAATTACATAGCGATCACGGAACAGAGCGGATGCAACGAAAACTATTACAGCATATAAAATAAGCCGTAAAACACTCAGGACAACCATAAAATTGAGCAAAAAGGTTGAATGGAAAAAGCTTTGCGAAGCAACAGTGACCCGTGGGGCTTGGATACAAGATAGTCATCAAGAAATTGAAAATAGCTACAGCAACAAATTCAATGGAAGAGAGCTCGGTGGAAAATATAGTAGATACTTTATTCCCAGCGTACCCGATAAGAAACTACCAAAAAAGCAACATACAAGGCGGCCGTGATAACGAAGAATTTGAGCAGATTAATGACGAACATCGGAGAACCTTCACCGTGCAAAATGAGGCTGTTAATGTCCACGACACATTCAGTCCTCCTGTACGGTGCGGAGGTTTGGGCAGATGCTCTAAATAGGGAGTACTGCCGGAAGCCCATGGAAGCGGTACAACGAAGAGGGGTTCTGCCGGTAGCGTGCTCCTACCGGACGGTCTCATACCCAGCGGTAAATATTATTGTAATCGTGATACCGATATCATTGTTAGCCCGAGAGAGGAAGCAGATATAAAATTGGGCTGCGGGAAGAAAAAGAAAAGAAGCGTCAGGAGACGCGAGGTGACAAAGCCTAGAAAAATGGCTAGAACAGTGGAATGGGGACCACAGAGAGCGCTGGACTGCAAGACTGATACCCCAACTAGCGGATTGGGTAAACCGGAGGCACGGCGAAGTGAACTTCTATACCACGCAAATGCTCTCGTGGCATGAGTACTTTCGAGCTTACTTATTCAGAATGAGCAGTCCGCGATGTCGCCACTGCGACGCAGCGGAAGATACGGTCGAGCACACTTTTTTCGAGTAAACGTCGCAGCGGAGGAAAGACGCGCTCTAACTCGTATGGTAGGGGATGTTACACCGGATAAACACATGACAAACAATGATAGACACGGAAGAAAATTGGAACGCCGTGGCAGTCTACGGCGAGGCGGTATTACGAAATAAGAAGAGACTGGGGTATTTAGATCATTCTGAATAGATCTTCTAAGTTATGAAATAAACCTCAGTGTCTAGACCTCAGTTAGAGTTGAACGTTGTCTGCTTCGGGCCCGTGGCATACACGCTTAGTGATGCCGCTATAAAGGATTCTGATTGCCTTTTTGGTTATTTCTGTTATGCATGGAAGTAGATAGTAACTCGCCAAATAGTCGGGCCTACATGAAACGATTTTGGGATTCAAGTAGCTATTTGTAGAATAGATGTAGAACAGAAATAACCTAAACCAGCATCTTGAGGCAGCTTGACATGTTGGCAGATGCTTCAAGGCAGTACCTCTAGCGATTTCATAGAATAGTTTTTGTTTGTAAATGGGAAATAACCTAGCTATAATAGAACAGGATTAGAAGATTAATATTGATCGTAGTAATAATATTAGAAAATGGACAGTAGAATTTTTTTTTTCAGGATAGCGTAGACGCACCAATGTCGATAGATATGTTAAGAGAAGAGCGAACGGGATCAGTCCCACGGAAACACCGAAGCCAGCACTTTTTCGCAGGTTGAAGAAATGCTAACGCGGTTCCAAACTGAAATAAATATTGTGGGTCAAGGAAACAGATGGTGGGGGTCTTAGTGTAATACAAAAAGAAACCGACCTACCCGACACTCGGTATGCTCTTAAGCAGATTTTCCCCGCGATACCATCTGTAACCGTAAAAAAGCAAAAAAAACTAATTCATAATAATTTTTTTTTTATTACACGTGCTAAAGCGCGGTGAGGTTCGAAAGAAGGAGCTCCGCAGCGGTGTTAACAGAACCAAAGCGCTAGAAGGTAACCGGTTTTGAACTGATTGGTAAGGGGAAGCGGGACGCGACTGTTGTGCATGCTGTATTCTGCTGCGAAAATACTGGACATATTGGTGAAGTTGTAGTGGCAGTCCGCTATAAAGGATGCTGATTGCCTGTCGAAAAGACAAGGAGCAGATTCCTATTGTACGGTCGAATAGTTTGTGATACTCGTCGTGAGAATTGCGTTTAATAATCCTAGGTGGGTGGATAATATGAGGGTACGGGAAGAGTTTTACCAACTTCATGGATACGTTCTTCGTCTGATATACGTTCACTTGGTGGATGGTACGTGACTAAACCTTTGATGATAGTCGAAACGTTGGCATAAGTCGGTGACAGAAAAATATACTGTTAATGTGCTCGGTGAAGTAAATTTGACTGTACAGATCAGAGATGTGGGAACACGTACTCTCCAAAGAGCTGACCGGCTCTTTCTTTTCGGGCACGGCTGTTTTAGGTCCTACCTCCGTAGGATAAGGAGGGATGTGTTAGAGGCGACATATGCTGCGGAACGACCCAAGGATGCTGAGGAACGACCTCCCGGGGAGGTCCCGGGAGTTGATGGAGCTGACGAAACAGCTGAGAAGACAGTGCTTTCCAAATGCCGTCACATGTTGCCAAATGTTTCGAAATGTCAACAGGGGACTTGGGGTTACGTTGTATATCGGACGAAATATTTCCGTAAGGGCATAGGGGACAGGACCTGATATGAAATATTGTGATAAACGGTTCCAGGCCTGATTTCAACTTGGGAACAAAAGCTAGTTTTTTAGTGGGTAGTCGTGGAGCCTCCCATACCCAACCCGGCAAGTTGTGACCCTTACGATTAAGCCAATAAATAGGTCCACCACCTTCTCGTGGGAAAAAAAAAATATTGCGACAATTATTATTATTATCATTAATATTATTATTTTCCCCTGATAATACCAACTACTCTATTCAAAAAAAGTTTTTTTCTTTTTCATATTTACAGCCTTACGCATATTTTATAAGCATCCATAACAACTGCTGCTACAGTAATAATGTATGAGAAAAAATTTAAAATGTTAATTTTGTTGTTGTTATTATCTGAATTGAATAGTTGTACTACAAGTGCAATAACAGGTAAGATATTATATTTATAAATTTGCACATTTTTACATTTTTAAATGCCAATCGCAGAATTGACGAGTTACTCTCTAAGTTTTTCACTTTCTAATGTAAATTGTTTTCCACGTCAGTATGACAAATTAATGCTAAAAAGTGAGTCTTCGATGACATGAACTCCACAAATAACTAGAAAAACTCCATACAAATAGTTACAATTTGTTAAGTTAACGTCAACGTAATAAAAAATGAATTTGAAATTTGAATTGATATGTGTGATTACATGTAGGAACGCCATAGCTCGAAAAAGACATAAATATTTCCAGGAATACACAACGTCTGATTTTGAAATTGATATCAAAGCAATAATACCAATTCTCCCACCAACTCCGATTACATCAAGTGTAGTAAAACGCTATTTAGATAATATAAGTAGTAATACTTTTCAACGCCCCGACAACATCCTGGAAATAATATTGAAAAATTGTTCTGAGCCACTGAACGTGCTTTACTTCCTCCAAGTTAACATGATGTTATGAAAAAAAGATCAACGGTCAGAAGCTTGGCCGAATCCTGCTCCACATTTCTAAACTCAATGGAGGCCGGTCTTCAAACTAACGAGATTTATACAGATCTAATCAAGGCATTTGATCTACTTCCACATGTCATTTTCCACATGTCATCTACTTCCACATCTTAGACTTCGCCAATTTCTAACTACATTTCGCCAATTTCTTATTAAATTGGAGAAATTCTGATCATTCAAACAGATCCTATAATGTACTCTTTAGATAGACGCTTTCACCTGGATACTACGCGAATTCTGACCTAACTCTAGGCGGCCATTAGGGCCCTCTAAACGAAAAAAAACTAAAGAGCAGTAAGGTAATTATTTATGCGGATATATGAACATTTTAAAAAATAGCAACAGTTAATGACTCAGCGCTACTTCAAGTAGACCTAAATATCTTATTTAACCACTCACTGAACACTGACAAATCGTTGTGCCAGAATTATTTTGTCATAAGCGCCAAAACCGAAAAAAATTAGTTATGGATTGTATTCTACTAAGCTTTTTATGCTCTATTTTTTTGTGAAATCTAAAGACTCCTAACTAGTATATTTTCCGAGATAACGAGTAGCAGTTTTATCGTATATCACACAAAGCTAAAAAGTTTTAATATTATCTTATCGCAAACGCCAAAAATTGGCATGTACGCCAAGAATTCAGTGTAAAACTGTGGAAAAAGACAGAACTATCTTGTAATACGTGACGAAAACAAAAGAAAATTATTTTACGCGTATAAGTATGTGTTTATGTATGTTGAATCATGTAGCTGACCTAGAACGCACAAAAGAACAACATGGTCAACAAAACGATGTATACTTACATAACTAACATCAACTATCATCTTTCCCACGGATTCGTCTTAAAACTGTGCATTATGTTATCTTCTTTTAGATCACTTATAAAATCATATTTCCGTGTTGATATATGCTCAGAACAATACTCAATAAAATCTGACAAATCTAATGTCGACATTTTAATAGCAATAAGCTTACAAGTATTTTGCAAGAATTTTGTATTATTAAAATAACTGTAAACCAAAATATAATTCATTAATATTTACTTTTAAATTTTATATAAATTTACACTGTCCAAATTTGGTTGAGTTGAACTAATATTATTTATAGATAAATACAAACTGTCAAAATGATCGATAGAAATTCTTATGTCAAAATTATGATAAGGCAGTTATACGGTAACGTTTTTATTTAATCGATAATTTCAATCGATAACATAACATAATAACTTAATGAAGGTAATTTTTTATATTTCGTTCTTTGATCAAAGACTTTTGGTCATTGACTATATCGGTTACTTTTTAAACTTACAGTTTAAATTTTAATATTATATTTTTATTTCAATAATTTGAAATCACTTGGGAATCGGTTTGCGTGCGCGTCACATCGAATATAGTCGTCTGGTATACAAAATCAGAAATCTTTATGCGAACGCATTAAATCTAAAGTATTATGTACCTATAGCGACCTACACTTTTTCATTCACTTCACTATTTTTCCGTTCGGATGACAATTTCGGTATCGCAGCATTCACTTTCAACTCAAAAAGTGAGTGTAAAGTGAATAAAATTAAAAATTAATGTTGACATACATATGTAGGTAAAATTAATTTTAACTGTTTCTATTTATGTAATTTTTCTATGAACACTGTTCAGCTACTAAGCTCTTATAAATAATCGTTAAATTAACTATTATATTATATAACTAGCTTTGTAACCCGTCATAAATGACGGAAGCAAAATAAATCCTAGTTTCTTTTTTTCTTTCATTAGATTCTTTATTCCGAAATTACAGTACTTATGTTTATATCATTTTTTAATTTTCTAAAACACATAAAAGAAATATTTTTTTTGTAGTCAAAACTTTGCCAATTTTTTTTTCTTTTTTTTATTTTTCGTAGGCTGATGGGATCTTCAGAAAGATACAATGAGCCCCGTAGCTTGACACTGTATGTAGGATTCTAACCTACTAAACCACACCCTTCCTTAAAAAAATAATTTTTTTTTGAGTGAAGTGAGTTACGCACACAATAATGACAAAAATAAAAGGTATAAGCAGGTATAAGTAGTATAATGTATAATCGTATAATATTATACATACAATTCAAATATGCTGATACACATGTATATTATTAATAGATGAATATATTCGTTCAATATATTTTCTCTCTTTTTAATGGAAATTATTTTGATTGCTCGTGTTAGTACTTTTTGAAAATTTCATATATTCATATATTACAAACTACTGCTACATTTTCAATATTTCAGAAACATGAATAATTATTGTTTTTTTTTTCAAATAATTTAACAACAATACTTTTCTGTGTAATAATAGAATACGGTAATAAAGTAAAAGAAAGTTTAAATTGAAAAAACATTGTTATTTTTATTAAGATTGATTTTGATTCCTTTTATTTTATTCATACACAAAGATTTTACTAATTTTCTATTTAAAAAAACTATATTGGCCTAACACTAATCTTTTTTTTTTTATATAACAGAAAAAGAAGTACCATACAAACAAATTAGTATAAAATGTTTGTATTTTTGTATGGTATACTCGTACTCACTTCCATTTAGTTATAATTCGTTAGTTGGGTTCCATTTAGTATAAATTATACCGTATTAGCGTTATTGTGGCCTCTGGGAGAACAAATTTAAAAATGGGATCTTATTTTCATATAAATTTTGTTTTTGTATACTGTATAGGGATCTTATTTTGCTATATGAATAAACTGTTATTATGGTATTGTGTTATTTTTAAAAAAATATTCAAAACTTTGTATCTAAATTGGTAAAATTTACAAAAAATACAAAAACATTTTCATCAATAATTTTCAATTTAAAAAAACAATGTTTTATTATCCGACGTAGAAGTAGATAAGTTCTATTGATTGAACAGTGAACCTGAACAGTGAAGTGCACAGTGAACACTTAACACTGAAAATAAAATAATATTTTTGGAATGGACCATACAGAACATTCAGAATACAGATACAGCAAATAAGAAAAAAAACAAAAAAAAACAAAAATCATTACATATTGAGTTACGCACACAATAATGACAAAAATAAAAGGTATAAGCAGGTATAAGTAGTATAATGTATAATCGTATAATATTATACATACAATTCAAATATGCTGATACACATGTATATTATTGTGTATAATTTTAAGTAATAAGAATAACCTTTGAGTGAATTATTCTTTTTTTGTGTTAAATGCTGTTTGCCTTTTGGGTATTATACCATATTAAACTATTGATTAAATTTCTATTAGTCCTTATTATTATAAATCAAAAAAATTGTTTGTTTTTGTTTATATTATTATTATTATTTTTTATTTTTCCTTATTATTTGCGAAGAAGACTAACATTAAATTAAAAAAATATAGTTCATGCAATCAATTTTTCCTGCAAAGGTTCAGCATGATAGACAGTGGTTAAAAAAAAGCACCAAAGCAATTTGTATATATATGCATTTGTATACATATGCAATTTGTATATGTGTTGGAGCGTTTCGTCGAACTTACAAACATCCAGATAAATGCAGAATAATATATATATAATAATTTTAATATTGAATTCTTTAAATATCTTTTTCCTATTTGTTTAAAACAACACCAAATTTTTCTTGCAAATTTCCACTTTTGTATTTTATTCACTTAAAAAAATGAGCCGGCTAGAATTCGCTCGGATCATTTTTTTTCGGTTTTTTACTGTTATTTTTATATTAATGTTTTTAACAAACATTTTTTAAATGTTGCTCAATATTGTTTCTTGTACAGTAAGTGAAACTTGCGATACCGATTTATTCCTCAGACGGGTGAAAAATGAAGTGAAAAAACAAAGTGAATGTTGCGATAGGCCAAGGCATCTTAAATATACAGGCATGACACTTCGCACTTTTTTTTGTTAAGATGGCGCCTTAAAGGCCATAGGCAAATGTAAACAAAAAAATTTCTTATATGATATATATTTAAAAAATGTGCAAAAACTTGGTGCAATCTTTTGATGAATAATTATTGCAAAAATAAAAATATTGATAAAAGAATTCATCAAAAAAATTTTGTCACATCAAATTCATCTAAATCCATCAACCAAAGAAAATTAAACACTTTAAATTAAACATTAATTTCTTAACTTTTCATATTTTTTATTTTTTTTCTATCTAAGCATGAACAAATTTGTTTTTCTTATTAAAATTAAACATTGTAACTTTTATACATAACTAATATTTTCTTCTATTAATATAAGCATAAACAAATTTGTTTTTCTATTTAAAATATATTTTAACCCTTAAATGCATGAATTTTCCTTTTCAATTGAAAAAAATATTTTTGAGTAGATTTCGACTCCCTGAAACCCAAAACGTGTTTGAAAAATCGAATTGTAAATTGGAAGGGCTTTGAAGCTAAAAGAAAGATATGATCAGGATCATAAAAGACATTAAAGGGTATTAAATTTTGAAAATGTTTAGACATAATACTTTTTTGATATATTTGATTCCATTCTAATTCTGTAACGTCCAATTAAGCCATCTACTAAATCTACCTCACCCATATGCCTTATAGCGTTGGAACATTTAATATCAATATTCGTTTATTCGATCAAAGCGTTTTATAGAATCCATTGAATTACAGCTTAAAAATGTTGATAATACATTTACAGCTTTATTATTCTTCCAGGTTAACGCACAAATATCTACGGTATCGACATTTGGAAAATTTCTTTTGGTGATTTACAAAAATCTACTCCTGCGTATGGTATGGTTTTACTGCGCAGTTTTTCTATACCCTTCATCAAAAATCAATCAATTGCACGCACACTGTTATAGTAAACAAGATTTTGAAAGTTGCATTCGACTAAAATGTTCCAAAAAAACAAAATAAGACTTTTAGAATGCATTGTGGAAGTTTTACCACGCAACTACAGAGAAAAAAATGAATATGATGTAGACCTGCTACAGTATGCAATTAAGGGTTAAAATATAATATAGCAATATATGTATATTTAAATTATTAATTTTTTATTTTCTTTTTTCTATTCTTCACCTAAATTTTGATTTTATTTCTGTATGTTGATATATTTTTTGATTTAATAAAGTTAAAAGAAAATAAACCGGTATTTTATTTATTTTTAAGAAGTAAATTATAGGTATGTAATCAAGGCATCCTAAATAGGATGAATTTTAGAATTTAGGATGTATAATATGATATGTATACATATAATATGAGTAACAATAATTTAACAATAATTATTAAACCACATTCTAGAGTAAGCATTTGATAATAGAATAAATAAATAATTTAGAAACAAATTTTGTTAATAAATTGTTTTACTTCCTCTAAGACATTTATATTTTTACAAAGTTCTTAAAACATTTTTTAACAATTTCGGGTATAATACTTCCTTTAAGACATTTATATTTTTACAAAGTTCTTAAAATTTTTTTTAACAATTCAGGGTATAATACTACAAGGTTATATGGAACATACAATTTACGTGTCAACACCAGAAATCTAGCTTTTATTCCTATGATTTATAAATCACACTATTGTCATTTCTATAATGTTACTGCACCTCGTTTATTCAATAAATTACCAGATTATCTTCGTTTCGAAAGAGTTGAAATCAAATTTCTTAAAGGAATCAAATTTCTTAAAGGAATCAAATCATGGCTTCTTTCTTTTGATCATCACGTTATTGAAAACCTTTTAAATCCATTAATTTGAATTTTTGTTTTTTAATTGTATAAGCTGGCTGCTTTTATCATTGATTTTTTTTTTGCATATTTTATTTTAATTTCTTTTACTGTTGAATTTTTTCATCATTTTCATTTATATTCTACTATATAAGCATTATTTGTTCTTTATAATTATTCTATTTTGTTTTATTTTTAATATTCCCCACTTTATTAAATATGTTATTTCTTTTAAAGGTTCTTTCGTCACTTATCTTTCGTTAACAAATTGAGCCTAACTTTTTCAACAACTACCTAGGCTAGTTTTAAATTTTTATTTTACTATAAAAATAAAAGCTATTGCCGTAAACGTAAAATGTAAGAATTACTTTATTGTAGTAGCAAGTATATATTGTCCACCTAAGAACTCTTAAAAGAACCATCATTATTTAGACCTTTTTAAGAAACTGGGAAAAAAGATTATTATAGGGGGTGATTTTAATGCCAAAAATACACACTGGGCATCACGGTTAACAACAACTAAAGGCAGGGAATTGTTCCAGGCAACAACCGAATTTGGCTGTGAAATAATATCAATAGGAAAACCTACTTATTGGCCTACAGATCTAAATAAAATACCTGATTTACTCGATTTTTTTATAATTAAAAACACTACGAATAATTTCATACAGATAGAAGATAGGCAGGAAATGAACTCTGCCACTCTCCATTCTACTAACTGTAAGTGAAGACGCTATTCAAAGGAAGAGGAATCCGGTTCTGTCAAATAAATACACTGACTGGGAAAGCTTCAAAGTATGTCTGGAAGGAAAAATCCAACTAGCTGTGCAGTTACAATATAAAGAACAATTGGATTCAGAGTTTGGAGAAATACATTAAAGATATCCAACTAACAGTGTGGGAAAATACTTCAGTGTTAAAACAGAGAGTAAAAGGAAACAAATATTCACCAGAAATCTTAGAACTAATTGCAACAAAACGCAGAGCAAGGAAAAAATGGCATCAAACTAGAGCTCCACAAGATAAAACTAGGCTAAATAATCTCACGCAACAACTAAGAAGAATAATTAAAGAAGTGAAAAACAAATCGATTAATATATATTTAGAAAAATTAACAAATGATAAAAGCACTGATTACTCTCTTTGGAAGGCAGTTAAAAATCTGAAAAGACCTATTGAACAAATTCCTCCAATTAAGGCATTGGACGGAAATTGGGCTAGAGATAATAAACAAAAGGCTAAATTATTTGCGGAACACTTAGAAAACATATTTCAAACAAACGACTGTGAAGAAGGCGAAAATCTAAATATAGGATCAGTTCAGGAAGAAGAAGAAGTCGCATTAACAACCCCAGCTGAAATGAAAAAAGAAATAAACAATACTAATTCTAAAAAAGCTCCGGGATATGATTTGATAACGGGGCAGATTCTAAAGCAATTTCCAGAAAATTAAGGTAACGAATCTTATAAATGCTGCATTTAGACTGAAATATGTGCCGAAATTGTGGAAACTCGCCGAAGTCATCATGATACCCAAAGCTGGAGACCCACCGAATGAAGTACCATCTTATAGACCAATTTCACTGCTGCCTATAATGTCAAAACTGTTCGAAAAAATTTATCTAAGAAGACTGAAACCTATTATTGAAAGAAAGAATATAAACCTGGAGTCCCAATTCGGTTTTAGAGAAAAACATGCTACAATAGACAAGGTACACAGAATAACAAACACTATTGAAAAAGCTCTAAAGGAGAAGAAGGTCTGTTCAGCAATCATTTTGGATGTGGCTCAGACATTCGATAAAGTGTGGCATAAGGGGTTGAATTGTAAAATTAAAACAATCCTTCCAAAAGAACACACGGAAATCATAGCAAGCTACTTATCAGAGAGATACTTCTACATAAAACAGGAAGGAGCATATTCCGATCTTAAAGAAATTAACGCCGGGGGTTCCTCAAGGAAGTGTACTTGGTCCGGTACTGTATCTGCTGTACACTTGTGATTGATTTTCCTGCACTAGAAAATAATATTATTGCGACGTTTGCAGATGATACAGCGGCTCTGGCTGTTAGGGAAAATAATAAAGAATCCATCGAAAAGCTGCAGAGAGCTATAACAAAAATCCAAGATTATACAAAAAGATAGAGGCTAAAATTAAATGAAGCTAAGTCAGTACATGTGGATTTCACAAATAAAAGAATTTACCGTAAACCAGTATATATAATGGGTCAAGAAATACCTCATTCAAATACTGCCAAATACCTTGGTATGACGTTAGATCCGAAATTTCGCTGGAAAGCTCACATAAAAAACAAGAAAGAAGAATTACAAATCCGCTATAGAAAAATGATAGGTAAGAATTCTACCTTAACAATACAAAACAAACTTCTGCTCTATAAACAAATACTGAAACCACTATGGTCATATGGCATGCAGCTATGGGGATGCAGCAAAAAAAGTAATAGAGATATTATTCAGAGGTTCCAGAATAAAGTCCTAAGAAACATTGTGAACGCGCCCTGGTTCATAAGAAATTATGACCTACTAGAGATTTGCAAATAGAATCTGTCGATAAGGAAATACAGAAATTTGCAAAAAGTCACGAAAAAAGGCTTCAATAGAAATATAGCCAGACGACTCAAAAGAGTAAAACCTTTTGAGTTAGTGCAGCAATAATCACCCACATTCTTGAGGACTCGTCGCGCTGGTGATCGGAGGTTGACCCGCTTCCACGTTTAGATAGATTTGATTTTACGGGATTGGTGAAGAATTTCGTTATGTTGACTGCCAACGAAACGAGGTTTTTCACAAGTCTTCCATAATTATATATTCGTTCGGAGAGCTGGTTGGCTTTTCGTCGCTGATGCGATGTGTCTTCAAGGTTATGGATGAATACGCCAAAGAAAAGTTAGATAGACATCGCTGGATGTAGTCTACATTGAAAAATAAAATAAAGCCAAGAAAAAATTGCTCATTAGTCATAACTGTAGGACTAGACCGCAATATAAAAAGGGTGTGGTTTAATGGGTAAGAATCCCACACACAATGTCAAGCTACGGGGCTCATTGTGTATTTAGAAGATTCCCAACACCCTGCGTATAAATAAAAAAAAAAAAATCTTTATATTTGTTTGCCTTAATTTATTTATTTCATTGAATTTATCTTTAAATTCGATTTATATGCGCAAATATTATTGTTCTTCTTAGTGCTAGCTTTCAAATAATAGCTTCTCCAAGACCATACATAAGTCGTGATATGGATTATCGCTAAATTCTATTAATACTCCTTTTATTAATTTATTTTTAAATTCATTCAATATGCGCAAATATCGTTGTTCTTTTTAGTGCTAGCTTATAGTATATTATATTCTATCTTTTCATTTCGAATATTAGCTTCTCCAAGATCATACCTAGGTCGTGATATGAATTACCGCTAAATTCTATTAATACTCCTTTTATTTATTTTCATTGTGGCCATTGTGGGCAAACTATCAATTTTTTATATACCGGTTAATTTTAATTTTTCCTGCAGATATAATTGTGATAAGCTTTTTATATTTCTTATTTAAGACATTGATGTACAGTTCCATATGTAAAGTTGATCAGACTCTATCTTAACTGCTTCAACATCTTTATCTATGTTCTTTTTATCTATGTTCTTATTGTCAATATTGTTTTCTTTTGCATTAACCATGGCTCTTCTTAATATGTTTACATCTGTTCATCCGTGTACATCCTTGGTTTGAATCTTTGCTAAAATGAAAGTTTTTTTCTGATTTTTTTTGTGGTGATATATTTTTACAAAGAAATGAAAATAATTTAAATACATATTTTTATTTATAACTATGTATTTACATATTGATTTTTGCAGAAAAATAAAAATATTTTGAATTAGAGTTCCTTGAGTAATATTTTTATTTTGTAATTATGGTTCGAGTGTTGCTTTTAAGTTTTTCATCTTCTTACAAGAAGATAAGCAGATTACAGAAACTACAGAATCGTGCAATGACAATAATTTTAAAGCTAAACAGACATACTGCAATAAGTTTTATGCATGAAACCCTGGTTTGGATGTCGGTGTACCAAAGAATTTGTATGAATGTACTAATTATTGTTTTTAAAATGAAGAATAACTTATATTCTGAATACCTGTGCGATAGATTGGTGTATAATGGGGACATTCATCATTATAATTTAAGAAATATATTTAATTTTAGACTTAATTACTTTAGAAATAAAAAAAACCAAGAATATGTTACTATATAAAGGATTAAATTTGTATAATAATTTACCAAATGAATTAAAATTTGAAAACAATTTGAATATCTTTAAAAAAAACTGTTATTAATTATGTTAAAAATAATATTTAAAAAAAACAATATAAAATTTTATAAATTATTTGCTAAGAATAGTAAAATTATATTAAATAAAGAATCAATAATAAATAATAATAAATAATAAAACAATATTTTTGTTTGTTATATAGTATGTATTTCTACTATTATTAAAAAGAAAAACATAAAATGGTAAAATGTGTACATAATGATAAAATCAACATTTTTTAACAAGAACAAAAAAATGTTCTTTTGAGATATTAAAATTTCTTTGATATTTTTAAAAATATTTCTAAAATAAGTAAACTGCTTTGCGTAATATTCTTATCCTATAAAAAAAAAAAGTTTACAAGAAGAAAACAAAAAATAATGAGAAAATATTAAAATTATTTTTATCAATTTCAGAGTAAAATTTTTGTACACTAATACTGCTAATACATAGAAAAAATTCAAAGTGTTGACGACTGCATGCAACTCTGGATGCAACAATGTCTAATTCAAAATTGTTGCGCCCGAGTTATATATCCATTTAACGTTGAATTTAAAAAAAAAAAAACAAATTAACTATAAAATAAATTTATGTAATTATAAATTTAATTAGAAATTATTAAAATTTCCATAGCATTTTACTTTTAATAAACAGAACAAGTTCGTTTTATTAATATTCACTTAATTCAATACAAATTATTTATTTTTTGAAAGACTTTATTTTTAGTCTGTTCAATTTAAGTACAAATCCAATATTAATTTTTATTCATTCTAATTATTTTTAATCTAAACCTTTTTATAATACAAAAGAGCAAATCACCATTTTTGCAATTAAGTGTGTTTTTAATAATTTAGAAACAGGAAATTATGAAATTAGTGTATTAAACTTTAATGATATTGAATTACAGTTTTTAAGTTAATATTAGGAAATGCTTAATTTACAAGTTTAAAGTGTGAGAAATCAATTCTGGGAAAATAATGTAAGTGAAATTATATTTATTATGATGTATGTGGAGGTGATTTCGTAACTCCCGCCATTGTAATTGCATCATCGGCTAATTAGGCCCATTATTTGAAAATTGTTTGTTGATATATTTCTGTTTCAGCTGTGTGAGAGCAATATCATATTAATTAAATCTAGTTTTTTCTTTAATAGTTGAGAACCAATTTGAAATTGTATTACAGAATATTAATTTTTTATTAGTTATAAGATTATTATTTTTGATATATATATATATATATATATATATATATATATATATTTTTTTTTTTAAAGTTATGTTAGTACTTATGCAATGTTGTTATTTAATATTTGAGTCTCAAATATTAAATAGCATTGCATAAGTACAAACATAACTTTTGAGTAAGATATTTATTTCAAAAAAAATTTTTTTTTTGTGATTAGTGATTAAAGACAATGCTTTTTGTATTTATTTTAATTTTCACTTTCTTTTTAATTTCATTCAATTTAATATAATAAATTTGATTTAGATAATCTAAAAAATCCTCATTTGATTTTATTTTTTATTTTATGTGTTTGTTATTGTTTTTTTATTTAAATTGAAGTTTTAAAATTAATAATAATAAATGTTATGTTGTAATTTTTTTTTGTCTAGATTTTTTATATAATATAATTATACTAGTGAATCCCCTATGCAATTGCACAGAAATAGTTCTTTCAAACACAATTTTATATAAAAAAAAAATATTTGTTTTGGCATACTTGTTGCTTTTTTCTGAATCGCTTGATTCTTGAATATTTATACTTTATAATGAAATCAAAGTATAATACCTAATACTTTATGACTAAGTTAATACAAATTTCGACTCTTCTGTGGGAGATGTTGTATCGGCGTAAGACCTAATGACCATATCCCAAGGAAACCTGGAATTGCTAGGTTTCTAAAAATATATATCTTTAGTGGTGCATCTTATCTTTTAAAGACGAAAGGGATATTTGAAAGTATCCTTGTTGTTTTGATGTTTTTGTATAAAAACCGTTATATTTGTTGATCTATTAAATATATATATTCAGTTACATATTCTAGAAAGACAACGGTCTGGAGCATATTTTAATGTTTATTTGATGATGATTGGTGATAATTAATGACCGCTATGGAAATATTGTAGCTTAAAATAGAAAATTTTGAAAAAAAAAAATCTTTATTTTCTTTCTTGAAACACCAAATACCTCTAGATTTTTGCACAAAACCCCCTCATAAATATTGAGGAAATAAATATAATAAAATATAAATTTTGAGACTATTTTTTCTATAATTCATGCTTACATTCATGCATATGACACATACTTTATGTCTACGTCGAATAGTTTAGAAGATATAAGCATTTATTTAAAAATTTTTTTATTTTTTATCCAACTAGAAATTAGTGTCTTTTACGAAGTAATAATCTTTAAAGTAAATGTAACACAAGTTTATGACCAAATCTCACTGTATCTCGAAAATACATATATACATATATACATATATACATATATACATATATACATATATACATATATACATATATACATATATACATATATACATATATACATATATACATATATACATATATACATATATACATATATACATATATACATATATACATATATACATATATACATATATACATATATACATATATACATATATACATATATACATATATACATATATACATATATACATATATACATATATACATATATACATATATACATATATACATATATACATATATACATATATACATATATACATATATACATATATACATATATACATATATACATATATACATATATACATATATACATATATACATATATACATATATACATATATACATATATACATATATACATATATACATATATACATATATGCATATATACATATATACATATATACATATATACATATATACATATATACATATATACATATATACATATATACATATATACATATGTATATATATACATATATACATATATACATATATACATATATACATGTATACATATATATGTTTGGTAGCTTGGTTGGAATTTTTTTGTTAATATTTTAAAACAAAACGCAAAACGAAAAAAAATTATTTTGTTTAACTAATTTATAGATAGAGTTCTGAAATTTTGCACAGTAACTAATTATAAAAAAACCAACCAGGCACGGTAATTTACAAAGCTATCAAATAACAGGTTCGGGTTGCTGCCGTACAACTCCTAGTACGTCGCAGACATATTTCAAAAACCAATTGTGTTACGGCATGAGAATTTACACTTAGACACTCTTTCACAAATAAAGAAATACAACTGTTACCGATTTCAAAAATTTGAACTAGTTCGGGTTGCTGCCGAGCAACTCCTAGCACCTCCCAGGCAAATTTGAAAACCAATTGTGTTACATGCATGAAAATTTACACTTAAATACCTTTTCGCAAATAAAGAAATACGGCTCCTACCGATTCCAAAAAAAATTTGGACTGGTTCGGGTTACTGCTGAACAACTTCTAGCACGTCTCAGGCATATTTCGAAAACCAATTGTGTAATAGACAGAAGAGTTTACACTTATATACTCTTTCTGATTATAATACCTATAGGGTTCACTTAAAACTAAAAAGTATAAAATAAAATAATAATGTAAAAATAAAAATTTTTAAAACTAGTGATGGATGTTGAGCATCTTGAACTACTTTAAGATAAAACACAACAATATATAATGAATCTTGCTGGAATATTGTTAATAGGAATTTGGAAACGCTTTGTGATATTATTTTAATATTCGTGATATTTTTCAAGCTGCAAATATTAAAAATGTCCATTAACAATATTCCAGCAAGATTCATTATATACTTTTTTGTTTTATCTTATAGTAGTTCTAGATGCTTAACATCCACCACTAGTTTTATTTTCTACTTTTTAGGGGGCTAGTTTGGTTTCGATAAAAGTATATTTTAAAAATTTTTATTTTTACATTATTATTTTATTATATAAATAAAATAATATTGCGCCTTTTACAAAGTTATTAAAAACTGTTAACGAGTATAGACGTGTTTTTTTTCTAAGAATTCCTATATAATTAAAATATTTTATAAATATATAAAATATCACACATTAATTTAAATACAAATAAGTTCTAGCTAAATTATTATTTATAAAGAAAAACTTTATATAAACACATTGTGAAATTATTATTAAATTATTAAACTATTAAAATAATAAATATTTTTCTTTTTCCACACAACCTAATTCAAAAAATATAAACTAAAATTAAAATCACTTTCATAAAATAAAATAAAAAATTAATTTAAAATTATTCATAATAGTGGTGTAAATAAACTTAAATTTGTGCTCAAAACTTAATTTTCTTTTTCATTTTAACTTTTCTTTTTTTATAATAAACATTTATAATATGTCAGCCATTAAAGCGCACTGCATTTCATGCAAAAAAAATATCACCGCTAAAAACAAGGGTCTTGTATGTAGTACATGCAAGTCTGCTTTTCATAGTAAATGTGAAAATATCAGTGAAAATGTACTTACCGCTGTTATGAAAAATGGATGGTCGTCGAAATTTTCAAATTGCTACTCACTAAATTTATTTTTATTTTTTTTTTATACGCAGGCTGGTTGGAATCTTCAAAAGACACAATGAGCCCCGTAGCTTGACATTGAGTGTGGGATTCTTACCCACTAAACCACACCCTTCCTATATCGCGATCTAGTCCTACAGGACTAATGAGCAATTTTTTCTTGGCTTTATTTTATTTTTCAATGTAGACTACATCCAGCGATGTCTATCTAACTTTTCTTTGGCGTATTCATCCATAACCTTGAAGACACATCGCATCAGTGACGAAAAGCCAACCAACCAGTTCTCCGAACGAATTTATAATTATGTAAGACTTATGAAAAACCTCGTTTCGTTGGCAGTAAACATATCGAAATTTTTCACCAATCCCGTAAAAACAAATCTATCTAAACGTGGGAGCGGGTCAACCTACGATTACCAGCGCGACGTGTCCTCAAGAGTGTTGGTGATTATTGCTACACTAACTCAAAAGGTTTTACTCTTTTAAGTCGTCATATTTCTATTATCCAGGAGCTCCACTACCTCCACATTTACATGGTGGTGAACCTTTTTTTCGTGACTTCTTGCAAATTTCTGTATTTCCTTATCGACAGATTCTATTTGCAAATCTCTATGTAGGTCATAGTTTCTTATGAACCAGGGCGCGTTCACAATGTTTCTTAGGACTTTATTCTGGAACTTCTGAATAATATCTCTATTACTTTTTTTGCTGCATCCCCATAGCTGCATGCCATATGACCATACTGGTTTCAGTATTTGTTTATAGAGCAGAAGTTTGTTTTGTATTGTTAAGGTAGAATTCTTACCTATGAGCCAGTTCATTTTTCTATAGCGGATTTGTAGTTCTTCTTTCTTGTTTTTTATGTGAGCTTTCCAGCGAAGATTCGCATCTAACGTCATACCAAAATATTTGGCAGTATTTGAATGGGGTATTTCTTAACCATTTATATATACTAGTTTATGGTAAATTTTTTTATTTGTGAAATCCACATGTACTGACTTAGCTTCATTTAATTTTAGCCTCCATCTTTTTGTATAATCTTGGATTTTTGTTATAGCTCTCTGCAGCTTTTCGATGGATTCTTTATTATTTTCCCCAACAGCCAGAATCGCTGTATCATCTGCAAACGTCGCAATAATATTATTTTCTAGTGCAGGAAAATCACAAGTGTACAGCACATACAGTACCGGACCAAGTACACTTCGTTGAAGAACCCCGGCATTAATTTCTTTAAGATCGGAATATGCTCCTTCCTGTTTTATGTAGAAGTATCTCTCTGATAAGTAGCTTGCTATGATTTCCGAATGTTCTTTTGGAAGGATTGTTTTCATTTTAAAATTCAACCCCTTATGCCACACCTTATCGAATGCCTGAGCCACATCCAAAAAGATTGCTGAACAGACCTTCTTCTCCTCTAGAGCTTTTTCAATAGTGTTTGTAATTCTGTGTACCTGGTCTATTGTAGCATGTTTTTCTCTAAAACCGAATTGGTGATCCGGGATTATATTCTTTCTTTCAATAATAGGTTTCAATCCTCTTAGATAAATTTTTTCGAACAGTTTTGACATTATAGGCAGCAGTGAAATTGGTCTATAGGATGATACTTCATTCGGTGGTTTTCCAGCTTTAGGTATCATGATGACTTCGGCGAGTTTCCACAACTTCGGCACATATTTCAGTCTAAATGCGGCATTTATAAGATTCGTTATCTTAATTATTGCCTTTTCCGGAAGTTTCTTTAGAATCTGCCCCGTTATCAAATCATATCCCGGAGCTTTTTTAGAATTAGTATTGTTTATTTCTTTTTTCATTTCAGCTGGCGTTGTTAATGCGATTTCTTCTTCTTCCTGAACTGATCCTATATTTAGATTTTCACCTTCTTCACAGTCGTTTGTTTGAAATATGTTTTCTAAGTGTTCCGCAAATAATTTAGCCTTTTGTTTATTATCTCTAGCCCAATTTCCGTCCAATGTCTTAATTGGAGGAATTTGTTCAATAGGTCTTTTCAGATTTTTAACTGCCTCCCAAAGAGAGTAATCAGTGCTTTTATCATTTGTTAATTTTTCTAAATATATATTAATCGATTTGTTTTTCACTTTAATTATTCTTCTTAGTTGTTGCGTGAGATTATTTAGCCTAGTTTTATCTTGTGGAGCTCTAGTTTGATGCCATTTTTTCCTTGCTCTGCGCTTTGTTGCAATTAGTTCTAAGATTTCTGGTGAATATTTGTTTCCTTTTACTCTTTGTTTTAACACTGGAGTATTTTCCCACACTGTTAGTTGGATATCTTTAATGTATTTCTCCACCTCTGAAACCAATTGTTCTTTGTATTGTAACTGTACAGCTAGTTGGATTTTTCCTTCCAGACCTACTTTGAAGCTTTCCCAGTCAGTGTATTTATTTGCCAGAACCGGATTCCTCTTCCTTTGAATAGGGTCTTCACTTACAGTTAGTAGTATTGGTGAGTGGTCAGAGTTCATTTCCTGCCTATCTTCTATCTGTATGAAATTATTCGAAATGTTTTTAATTATAAAAAAATCGATTAAATCAGGTATTTTATTTAGATCTGTAGGCCAATAAGTAGGTTTTCCTGTTGATATTATTTCACAGCCAAATTCGCTTATTGCCTGGAACAATTCCCTGCCTTTAGTTGTTGTTAACCGTGATCCCCAGTGTGTATTTTTGGCATTAAAATAACCCCCTATAATAAACTTTTTTCCCAGTTTCTTAAAAAGATCTAAATAATTATGGTTCTTTAAAGAGCACTTAGGTGAACAATATATACTTGATACTACAATAAAGTAATTCTTACATTTTACGTTTACGGCAATAGCTTGTATTTCTTCTGTTTCAAATTTGGCTTCTTCAAAATGTTGTATATTTTGTTTTACAATCACTTCCTCCTTTAGTAGGGTTACCCGGATGTATGCTATGGTAAACTTCATAACCACGAAAGTTAATATGTGTTTGTTTGGTAAAGTGTGTTTCTGCTATAAGACAAATATCTATACTATTTATGTCAAGGACTGCTTGTAGCTCTTGTTGGTGTTGTTGCAGTCCATTGGCATTCCATGAAAGAATTTTCAGTTTATTTAAAATCTTTTTGGTTTCGAAGCAGATTTTTGGTACTGCCCCATATCGACCATAGAGGTTTCTATTTTGGTAACTTTAGATAATATAAGCAAGATGCTTTGTTTTAAATCATTTTCCTGCTCGTTATTATAAACATTTCTTTTCCCCGTAAGGACTTGTGCATAAGTTTTACTGATTGTATTTTTTTGGAAATCTGGTTTAAGTTGCGACGTTTGCAGATAATTTGTAGTTTGTTTTTTAGCGTATTGTCTAATATTTATATTCCGTTTTTGTGGATTTATGTGCATATTTTTTAATTTAATTTTTTGGATTTCTTTTGCGATCATGCAACCTCCATAATTAGCTGGATGTTGATCTCCGCAATGTACACATTTTGGTGGTTCATTTTTAGGTTTTGAACATTCTCTTGTATGGTGTCTACCTGCACATTTCACACATCTTGGGATTTTTCCACTGTATTTTTGTGTATGACCATATGGCATGATTTACATTGTACTACAAGTATATTTTTTCTTAATGGCTCAATATTCACCACACATTTTAAAATATTTTTAATCTTGTAAATTCATTTAATATCTTCTTCAGCTTTGAAAGTTAACATAAACATGTTTAATGGTACTTTATTTTTCCAGCTTCGTTTGTTCGTAGCTTCTATTATTTTATATTCTCTGTTTTCAAGATCTTAAATTATTTCTTCTGTTTTACACGAGTGCGGCAGGTTTTTCACAATTACTGTTATTGGTCTTTGCTGCTTACTTTCGTATGAGTGCCAATTATATTTATACTATGATAGCGCTTTTTTTACAGTTCTGTAATCATCTACATCTAACAAATTGATTTTTATACCACCTGCTCTCAAACTGCTTTTCTGTTATGACTTTTCTTAGATTCTCGCAGAATTCGTTATAATTATTAAATTCGTCAACAATTATTGGCGGTGGAGATTGTTTTTTCTTAACTTTTCCCGGGTCGGTTACTTGTTTTGGGGAAATAACATTTTTTGGAGAAGTTTCTTTCTTTGGAGTTGCTTTAGAATCCATCTTTTTTGCCTTTGGGGGGGTAAGTGAATCATTTAGCTTCCTTTTTTGCTTCTGTTTTACTCTTATCCACTCAGTCTCTTTGGCTAACTCTTCCTCATCTGTAGAGTATACTATTTTCTTGCTATTTTCGGAAATTGATAATTGTGGAATTTGTGTAGCTTGTGGTTTCTGCATCTTTATATTGGTGATTTCACTTTTAAGTTCCTGTATTTGTTTTTCCATATTACTTATGAACTGTTTTAGTTGTGTTGTTTCATTGACAGCTTTCTGCCATTTGTTATACAGGGCACTCTCTTTCATTTTATCTCCAAGTGGTGGTGATCTACTAATTTTTCCGCTCCTCTTAAACGGATCCGCATTATTTTTTTCATTTTTTGTGTTTTGGACCACTGGCGACTCCTCACCAAATGAATCAGTAATAAATTCAAAAATCTCAACAATTTATTTCAAATCAAATGGAGGATATAATTAATGCACATAAAAATTTAATTGAAGAAAATAATATTTTGAAAACTCAGCTGCTCAATTACGAGAAATTAGAAATAAAATTTAATATATTGGAGGCAAAAATGGACATGGAAAAATGGAAAAATGGAAATAATAGAAATAATATTGTTGTCACCGGTTTACCATACAGTAAAACTGTTAAGGATACTTTTCTGAAAATAGCTGAGAAAATTCAGTCTGACATCACAGAAAATGATATCTTAAAAATTACACCAATAACATCCTTTAATTTCAATAAACAATCGCAATGTATTGTATATTTTAAATCGGAAGAGACAACAGACTAAATTTTGGAAAAGAAAAAAAAACCATATTTTCACATCACAATTGAGTATACCCAACATAAGTAACCAAGAAATTTTCTTTCAACAACATCTTTCGCCACTCCAGAAGAAATTATACTACGAAGCAAAAAAATCAAATTTGAAAAAAAATTTCAGTTTCTCTGGGTTAAAGACGGAACTATTTTACTACGTGAAAATGTAGAAACCAGAAAACTATATAAAATTACTAATTTTAATCACATTAACCTAATTAAGAAAACTTTAAATATATCCTAAAAGAATTATTTTATTTTGATTATTTTGTTTTGAATTTTCACTCAAATATGTGACATATTCACTAATTTATGTATTATTATTATTATTAACTCGAAGTATTTATGTATGCATGTGTGTATTATTTTTAAATTACTTTAATAGATCAGAAAAAACATATTTTTATTTAATGAAAGATTGCACATTTTCAAAAACACTTCATATTATATATTATTATTATATTATTATATATATATTATTTATACATATATCACATATATTATTTTCAATATTCTTCTTTTACATTATATTATTAAATTCACTTAAACTTAAAACTATTCTAAATATAAAAAAATCAAACATTTTTGCTACAATACAAAATAATTTAATTAATTTAAATAATTAATATAAAATTATTTTTTTTAATTATCTTAATTTGATTTTACTGAAATTTAAAAACTCGATTATAAATATTGCAAACCGCACGTATTCCCTTAAACTAAAAGCTTTTATTTACTCTGCTTTTATCAAATCATTTAATTATCTATTCTCTTATTATAAAATTTTTGTTATCAAAATCAGAAATATTTACCGTAAATTTACAAATAAGTACAATAAACTGTGAAACTAACATCAATGTAGAGTATTCTACAGAGAAATTGAAAAATATAAAATTAAATTATAACAATAATATAAATATTATTTATTTAAATACCCAAAGTCTTCGAAACAAATTATATGAATTAGAAGGTTTAATTAAGTCATATGAATGCGATATCCATATAGTAAGTAGTTCTTTCAGAAATCTGGCTAACCAAAGAAGAAAATAAACATTTTAATTTACCACGTTATACTTCTTACTTTTGTAAAAGAAGAACTTCTTATGGTGGCGTAGCTATGTATATAAAAAATTCAATCACCAGTAATTTCATATTTGAAGAAGAATATTTTCTTTCAAATATATTAGTAATTAAATTAATAAAGTACAATATAAATATTATTGCATTCTATAGATCTCATCACACAAATTTAGATAATTTTATCAATAAAGTTGATGAAATTACATCAAAATACAAGCATTCATTTATACTAGATGACTTTAATCTAAACTTGCTTCATAAAAACAATAAACATGTACAAAACTACTCTAATATTCTAATGAGTAATGGATATTTGATTTATAACAAAATATCACCAGAACACGCTACTAGATTACCTTATTGTAAAAACTGTAATTGATCACTTCATTACAGATATAATTAAATTTCAATATTACTTTCACGTTCTTGATACTACACTATCTGACCACAAACAGTTTGTAATTAGTGTTACCCTAACTCCTACTAAAGAGTCAACTCAAAAAACAATTACAGTCTTAAACTACGACGAGCTATCTAGAAATAATTTCTGGAATAACCTAAACTCATACCAAACTCTAGATAGTTTTGTTATTGAATTAAGTGGTCTAATACGCCAATATACAAAAAAAATATTCCATCCAATAGTTTTAAAAGATAAAATGATTGGATGACCCCAGAAATTTCTGAAAATATAAAACTTCGTGACTCTTTTTTCAGATATAAAAGGATATATCCGAATGATGAAAATGTCAAGACCCTTTATAACAGATATAAGAATAAAGTAAAAACCTTAATCATCGAAACTAAATCTAAATACTGCTCTGATCTATTATCCAAAGAGCCAGGAAATCCTAAGAATTTATGGAATGTGTACAAAAAAATGATTTTTAACAAAGAATTTACAAATACGGACAATCAAATAGAAGACATTAATTTCAATAATAAATCTTTTGACGGTTCGTAAAAGATTTCAAATTTGATGAATGAATATTTCACCACAGTTACTGATTATCTAAATCTTCCTTCAAATGATATTAATCAGAATAGTTTCAGAAATTTCTCGCGAAACACCTTCTCAAATTTTCATTTAACTCCTACAAATTCAGATGAGATCATTCTGGCGATTAACTCGTTAAAATCCTCAGCTGCTACGGGATATGACGGAATTTCAACGAAATTTGTAAAAAAATTTTCAAACAAACTTGCTCCTATCTTATCTAAATTTATAAACATATCTTTCGAGACATATTATTTTCCAGACTGTTTGAAAATGGCTCTCGTTACACCAATCTATAAATCAGGGAATAGTACTGATCCATCTAATTACAGACCAATTTCTGTACACCCAATATTCTCTAAAATATTTGAAACTATAACAAAAAATAGGTTAACTAGCTTCCTGAGGAGTAATAATATTCTTCATCCAGAGCAATATGGTTTTGAGCAGTATTCAAATACAACGGCAGCTTGCCTAACACTAACAGATTTCATCACCATAAGTATGGATGAAGGAAAATACACTGGTTGTATACATACACTTTATCTAAGAAAGGCCTTTGACTGTGTAAATCCTAAGGTGTTATTAAGTAAGCTTTCCAGCCTTAACTTTAATAGTAGCCAAAAAATGTTTTTCGAATCATACTTAACCAACAGAATGCAATGTGTTCGTAATGGGAGCAATAAGAGCGATTGGATGGAGATAAAAAAGGTGTTCCTCAAGGCTCTATTTTAGGACCTGATTTATTTAAAATTTATATAGATGATTTAGCACGCCTTCCACTACTGGGATCTATTCAACTTTATGCTGATGATGTATTTATGACAATATTCCGAGAGTAGTGACAACCACCTTTCTCCTGCAATATTCGACAATAAAAAATTTATCAATACCACATTCATGTACAATAATACATATATTGAAGTAGTTAAAAGTTACAAATATCTTGGGTTGATACTAGATGAAAAATTAAGATGGGATGAGCATATTAACTGCATTGTCAAAAAAATAACACCATTTGTTTTCTTATTAAAATGATTGAAAAGATTTTTCAATTCTAATGTACTATACATCATTTATTTGTCATATATTATTTCAAATGTAATCTACGTTAATCCTATTTGGAACAGAGCTCCACAAACCTATCTTAACAAAATTGATCTTCTTATCAAAAAAGCCATTAAAATCATACATAATTACCCTACATTGCACCCCCCTCATATGCTCTATTCTGGAAAATATATCAGTTTCAATAATAAATAACAAAATAAAGCATAATTTCATTTTAAATAGGAATATTGATATACAAAATCACAATGCACGCAACAAAACAAATTTTTATTTAACATTCTTTAAAACTGAAAAACAAAGAAATAATTGCGTATATAACTGTCTTAAAATCTATAACGAGTTACCAAATGAAATCAAAAACATTGAAATTTTTTTATCTTCAAAAATAAAATTAAAGAATTAGTTAATCTATCATAAATATAAGGGATTTTAAGAATGTGCATTAATTTCTTTGATCACTCTGTATTTTATTTATTTTTTAAATTTTTTTTGTTTAATTTTTCTTTTTCTTACTCATTAACTTAACATTATTTTTTATAAGCATATAAGAATTTTACAAGTATGATATTATGCTGTAAAATTTATAAAAATAAGACCAGACAGCGAAAGCTTAGGTCACCGAATTTTTCATATCAATCTGAAATTAAATAAATTATATATAAGTAAAAAAAAAAAATTTTGAATTATTCATAGTCTATAAGCAAAGATAATTTACTAGTAGATGTCCGATCGCCTAATAAAATAAAAACCAGAAATTTAAAAGTTATTTTAAAGCTATTTTTGAATAGCTTTCATTTTCTCTTGAAATTTTTAATTGAGAAATGTATATTTGCATTATTTTTTTGCTATGTTTTTTATTTATTTTTACATACTCTACTCCAGCGAGTGCAAACCTTTTTTTTCGTAGTGGGTCATAATTAAAATAGTTTGAAGTAAAAATGGCGGGTTATTGAATCTGAGTTATTTGAATATTTTTTTACAAATTTTAATATTTAACTGTTTAGGTAATGTTGGAATACTCTCGTAATTTAACGGGGGGCGTCATAAATAAATTAAGCAAAAATATCCCAAAATCTAAGTTAAACATTGTTATCATACAGTATTTGTATGAAATTTCTTGCTACATATGATATAATATTATTTTATTGTTTAATATCAATATTGTAAGTTGTTGTCCTTAATGTCCAACATGCAAAAATCATATTCTCTTCGAGTCGGTTCCAAGTAGATCCAAATATTTTAATAAGGAATTTCCCAAATTTTTCATACAAATAAACATATGTGGCAAAGCAAATATTTTTACATAGAAATTTCATCCATATTATTATCGGGATTTTTATTATTAACCTTATTTATTTTTCTAGTAATAAAATTTTCTCATGGGTTTATTACAGACTATTACAGATTTACAGCGATTTACCAAAGTGGTTTGAGGAAACAAATGATTGATTTAGTCATAGAATGAAATATTACAATATTTTCTATTAGTTTCAATCAGACGAAATTGTTTGTGGATCTTTGATAAAAATTATGTAAAAAAAATTTTTACTGGTTGCTACAAATTTTGAAGGAATAAAGTATAACTGATTTTGTAAATATATTTTTGTTTTTTCTCCTAGACCATTTGAGTCTGTTCCCCTTAACTTTTACAGCGATGATGCGTACTTTAGCTGAATCTCTAATATAATTATTTTTTACCTCGCAGCATTCTAATTTCTTTTTTCATAAATTTGTTTGCTTGGAAACATTCTTCTCCATCGATAAGTACAGACCGAACAACATTCTTGTACACGTCATTTTAACTGAAATTCTCCTATTGCAATTTTGCTGCCCTTTCTTAGTCTGTTTTGTACTTATCCATATACATAGTGTTATTTGGTTCATAAAGATTCGCCTCAAATGGAGAATGCATATATTTTCTTTTTCTTCAACTTATTCTCAATCCATATCCAATAGATAATGTATAAATTATTAGATAGTTGTTGAAGAAATAAGTAAATAAATAAATAAAGAATTACAAGATTATGCCCAGTGGAAACTTATAAAACTAAATTTATTTATTAACAAAAAACAAAAAAGACGACATTTCTACCAAATTTTTATTTTACTCTAAACTACTTTTTAGAATAATTCAACTTCATTCAACCATACCTACATTGTTCCTTTTCAAATTTTTATTTTTTTGTGTTTTTTTTTTCGTTTTCTTTTCTCTATTTCTTACTTTTTTTAGTTGACAAAAAAAATTTAGATCATTCTCAATCTCATTGAGTTGAGTAATTGAGTTACGACGATGAGGATATGTGTTTTGTCGCTGTTATTTCTATGCATATCTTTTATTAAAAATATAATAGGGTAGACTGCCAATGATCGTTTAATACAAATGGGCATCATATTTAAAATGGTTGATTGCAGTTGTAGATTTATGAAAAATTTTCTGTTTTGGTTTTATTTCTTTATTTGTTTTTTTTTTTCACTTGAGTTAAATTAAATTTAAGTATACGGCCCTTTAAATTTACTTTTGGTTTTGTTTTGGTATAGGTAAATCACTCTTTTTTCGTTTTTTTAGCTTGAAATAGTTCAGAACGTTTTTGTATAAAAATTGTATAAGATATTATTTTTATCTACACTGCAGTAGCGATACGTAAAATAATATGTAAAAATTTTAGTTTACAATTTTATTTCAGCTATAGACTCGAAATTTACGCGATTAATAATGGGAATGGTAAAAGATGTTCTAAAAAAACAAATTTTGTTCCGTTATTTTAATTTAAATGAATAAAAAACGAAAATAGTTTTAAAATGTAGTACTCAAATTAAATAAAAGAGTTTATTTTCTGAGTCTATTTTCTGTCAAAATATTTTGACTATTCCGATATTTTTTTTTTTTCTCCTATTACTCCGCGTGGTAGCATAGGGCTTCGATAGTGAACCTCCATTCCTCTCTGTTGAGTACTACTTCCTTAATATCGTCCCAAGTATAATTGTTGACTGTTAATTCTTGATCGATTGTGCGTCTCCATGTGTTGTATGGTCTGCCGGGTCTCCTTTGTCCTTGTGGATTCCACTCTAGAGCTCTTCTTGCTATATCACTTTCTGATTTCCTTAGTGTATGACCTATCCATTTCCATTTTTTCCTATTTATCTGTCTGTTGATAGGTTCTTCTCCAGTTATCATCCATAAATCCTCGTTGCTAATTCTTGCCGGCCAGAATATTGTGCATATAATTCTCAAGCATTTGTTGATGAATACTTGTAGCTTCTGTTTGATTCTGACCGTAGTGAGCCATGTTTCACTGCCATATATTAATGTTGACTTAACACATGCTCTGAATATTGTTAGCTTTGTTGTTCTCGATATTTGGTTGCTCCGCCATATCTTCATTAGGCTCCCAAATGTTCTTCTTGCCTTATTTATACGGCTGTTGACATCTTCTGTTGCACCACCTCTTGATGTTATAATGCTCCCCAGGTAGTTGAATTCTTCTACGTATTCTATCTGTTGTCCACTCACTGTTATTGGCTCACTATTACTATTGTTTGTCCTCATTGCCTTGGTTTTCTCGATATTTAATTCCAGTCCCGATTTCTTTGCTTCTTCCTGTAATCTGTTGACTTTGTTCTGTAGGTCCCTTTGATTCCTTGATATGAGGCATACATCATCTGCGTAATCTAAGTCTTCTAAATTTCCGAAGAGATCCCATTCTATTCCGTTTATTCCAGTGCAAACTTCTCTTAGAATGTCGTCTAGTATTGTGTTGAAGAGAAGTGGAGATAGTGGACATCCTTGTCTAACTCCTATATTGGTGTAGAATGGATCACTGATCTTACCTCTGTGTTGAACTGTTGTCTCTGCATCTTTATACATCGCTTTGATGATGTTGATGATTTTTTCAGGAACTCCCTTCTTTGTAAGTGTTCTCCATATTGCGCATCTCTTGACTGCGTCGAATGCTTTCTTAAAATCTATGAATAGTAGATATAGTGGGGCATTCTATTCTACTGATTGTTCAACTATGACCCGTAAAGTATTTGCTGGTCTACACAGCTTCGGTTTGGTCTGAAACCTGCCTGCTCTTTCCGTAGTATTGGTTCTAGTACTTCTTCTAATCTTTTCTTTATAATAATTGCTATTATCTTATGAATAGTATTTAGAACCGTGATTCCTCTCCAGTTGCTGCAATTTGCCAAGTCTCCTTTCTTAGGTATCTTGACAATCATTCCTTTCTTCCATGATGGTGGTATATTCTCCTCTATCCATGCTTTCCTGATGTGGGGTTCAATTGTTTTTGCGAATAAGTCAGGGTCCAGTTTGGCTATTTCTGCTGGAATTCCATCTTCACCTGTTGCTTTGTTGTGCTTCAGGATATTGATTGTAGCTTTGATTTCTTCTATATTTGGAGCTTGAGTAGATATTGGCAGTCCCTCAGTTGGGTAGATATTTGCATTGTCTCTGTTTCTTATGTCTGCTTCATTATTTGTACTTTCTTCGTTGCTCAGTTCTTGGAAATGTTCTCTCCATCTCTTTAATTGATCCTCTAAGTTTGTGATGAGCGCACCATTTTTATCCTTAATTGGTTTGTTTTGTTGTTCCGACTGGTTCGTTAAGTTCTTGATTATGCGATGCAATTCTCTCAGGTTATGTTGCTGTGCTGCTTTTTCTGCTTCTCCGGCTAAATTTTGTAGAAATTTCCTTTTATCTCTTCTTGCTGCTCTTTTTACTGTTTTCGCTATTTCTTCATATTCTCTTCTTGATGCCACCCTGTTGTTTATCATTTTCTTCATTTCACCTCTTCTTTTAATCAAGGCCCATGTGTTATTGGTTATCCAGATTTTTCTTTGTGGTTGTGAAATTCCAAGATTTTGTTCGCTTGTTTGGTTGTAAATTTCCAGAATCTCTTCCCAAGTGTATTCTCTATTATTTCTAATATTTTCTCGTAACGCCGTAACTATGTCAGCTCTTACTTGCGGATTTTTTAAGTTGTTTATATTTATTTTCTTCTTTCTATTTCCTCTGCCTCTTCCTTGTTGGCTTAGGTTCATTCTGAAGTCCCCAGTTAGTAATTCATGATCGCTGTGTATATCTGCCCCCCTTCTATTTCTCACATCTAACATTGATTGTTTCCATTTCTTGCTGATGCATATGTGATCTATCTGATTTCTTGAGATCCCGTTTGGTGTTGTCCATGTGTATTTGTGGATATCTTTGTGTGGAAATAGACTCCCTCCGATTGCTAGGTCGAAAGTCTGACACAACTCTATCAATCTTTCCCCGTTGTTGTTTCTTTCTCTTCCTAACCCGTGTTTGCCCATTATCTCCTCAAGTCCATTGTTGTTAGATCCTATTTTCGCATTCCAGTCACCCATTAATATTATGATATCTCCCCTATTTATGAGTGGTAGCGTTGTTTCTATTTGTTCGTAGAAGTCATCCTTAATATGGTCTTCAGCGACATCTGTTGGTGCATAGCATTGAATTATTGTTACATGTCTTGTCATATTTCGAAATCGCCCTATAACAATTCTATCCGAGACTGCCTTTCAAGAAACCAATGTTTGTCTCAATTTCTTTGATATTAGTATTCCGACTCCACTTTCACCCCCTGTTTCCCTTCCACTGTAAATTACCATGTTTCCATTCTCCGTGTTGATTTCTCCGGTGTTGTTCCATCGCATTTCACTTATACGTTGGATATATGTATGTCTATAATATATGGATGTCTATGTGGTAAGTAGCCATTTGGGCTTCCAATTGCGAGAGTCTTGAAGCTTCTCTAAGTGTTCTTACATTCCATTGTGCAATTCGGCATACTATTCCGATATACGGTACAAGTAATGTAAACTTAACATTTAAAATTCCAACTTTGAACAGTGTACAAAAAAATTACTTAATTAAGTTAATTGCAAATGTTTTTAATTGCCATTATTTAATCATAAATAATAAATAGACTTTTTGAAATTCGAAATTTTATTTATTTAAGTCTTATAACTTAACTATACAGTATTTTTGAAATAGTTTTGAGTTTACTACTTTTAATTGTTTAACTATGTGATGAAAAATGGATGGAATTAGTTTCAAGTAGTGACTATTTGTGGAAGAAAACTATTGATAAATATAGAAATAGTAAATTTTGAAGACAAAATTCTAGAAGAAATAGCAATAGAAATATAGGGTGCCAATGTACATACAAATAATGTATTACAACATTGGTTTCAAAAACATATTGAATGAATATATTTTTAACAAAGCAGTGCAAAATCATAATCAAAATGATTCCATTATACAATTATTATTTTTTTCTAAGTATCAATTTATTTATCGTATTCAAATACTGGCGTATATAAGAAATTATTAAGCCTTTATTTACATTCAGCACATACATTATTTTGTAATTTCAGATTCCCTTCTATTTAAAACTGAACAATAAACTTTATCAAATTATTTTATTTTCAAAATTATATCAAAAACAATGTGATTTGATTGATAAACTCACCCTACTTGATACATGATTTTTTTTTATTTTCATAAAAACAACAAAAAAAAAACAAATTCTTTTTCCTCTTATTTTTATTATCTATTATTTTTATTTACCAAAATTCCGCTCAGTTCATCATAAAAATGAAATAATTGCGTGTGTTAGAGGAGCTAATTCGAATACAATGCAAAAAGAAAAACAAAAACTGAAATAAACAATAGGAGTGAAGAGATACAAAGAACCAAAGTCTGCAAGGATAAAATCGTAAAATAACATGAAATTATTTTTTTTTTCTTTATTATTTTACTCGCTCTTCAAAATTTTAGAAATATGTATAATTGTGTGTATATATTTCTGTACCAAATTAATGGGTAAAACTTTTTAAAAACTAATTTAATTTGAAGAAGAGAAAATTTCAAAGCTCTCTCACTGCTACTCAATCAGCTGCGATTAGACACCAATTTTTGAATGAAAACTTCCCATTGCTTCGGAAATCTACTTGTATATTATCTTTGCTATAAGTATAAACATCAATATGTCACTATAACCAAATCAGAAATATATGAATTAATAAAGAAAAAAAAAAAAAAGAAAAAAAAAGTAATGTAATAAGCTGTAATAATAAGTTTTACTTTAATAAGCTGTGTAACATTTACTTTAGAAGATTATTACTTCTTAAAGGCACCATCCTCGTTTTATACAGAAAAAGGTTAAAAAAAAACAATTTTTTTGCATAAATGCTAATATTTTCTAAACTCGATGTAGACATGAAGTATGTATGTATGAGTTTTTTTTTATTTTTTCTTTATTGAATTCATATTTATTTACCTTATAACTTAACAATCCTACCTTATTTGCAATGTAACTGTATATAAAAAATAAATATTAACATCATTAAAGCAAGTCTATGAAACCAATTAGGTGAAAATATGAAGTATATAGGCCTTAGCATAAGCTGTATGGTCTTATCAGTTAAATTTAACTAAGTTAATCAAAAAAAAAAGTTTGTTTTCTATGAGGACGTATTACTCCTACGAAACAATGGTAACGTGAACAAATTTGCCGATCTCACGCTGTAATGACTTGTTTCTACAACATATCATAGTGAATTTCTTAAATAGTCTGGAAGCATATTATTTTTCATTTTAAAAATAAAGACCAAAATATTGAAATTGGGTCCTTGGCGTACTGACATCCATTTTAATTGCCCGAGCATGTAATTTTGTTTAGTTCTTCTACTACATCTTAAGATGATTCTTATAGCATTGTTTTGCAAAATTTGCATCCTATCCTTTTCCCTTTCACTACATAGAAACAACAATGATGAACAGTAGTCCAAATGCGGTAAAATCATAGTATTATACAAGTTAACGACACAACAAAACAGTTATTTTATTTTCTAACAACAAAACAATTGTTTTATTTTCTAACTTGCTGACAATACATTATATGTCAGTCAAGTCATTTTTTATCATAATGACGTCACATTCGTATGCTTATTTTATTTTTATTTTGTTTTAAAATAATTTGCTGACAATGTAAATTGTGTCAGTCAAATCATTTTTTGTATTTTGATTGTACGATCATACAATCATATTTTTGTAAAAAGAAAGACATAATAAATTGTACCTTCAAACCGAACAGTCTTGTTCTTGATTATTTTTTATTTCGTTTAACTAACAGGAATAATAATTGGCACCCAACGTGGGGCCGCGTGTGAAATTTTTTTTTTTGTTTTGGGAATATTCTACAATTACAATCTCCGTATAAGGAGACAAAGAAGAAAACCACAATTGAAAAAAAAACTACAAATCCAGGTACTGGACGGATTTCACAACATCGTGGCTGGCTTACAACCAACAACCCAACAAAGGTCATTTATTTCTCAAAACCATGAGGACTTTACTGTGAGTAAAGTGTTAAAAAAATATTATTAATTAAAGAGCTAAATCTTTGTAAAAAAAATTAATAGTAAAAATAAATTGAAAATAAAAAAATAAGAGTTAAATGTTAAATTTCCTTTTTAAAAAAAAAAATTAATAAATTAAAAAAAAATATTATTAAGTAAAGAGTTAAATCTTTGTAAAAAAAAATTAAAGGCAAAAATAAATCAAAAATAAAAAATAAAAGTTTAATGATAATTTCTTTTTTTAAAATTAATAAAATTTAAAAAAAATATATTATTAATTAAAGAGCTAAATCTTTATAAAAAATTAATAGTAAAAAAATCAAAAATAAAGAAAAAGAAATAAAGGTTAAATTTTAAATTTCCTTATTAAAATTAATAAAATTAAAAAAAAAAATATTATTAATTAAAGAGCTAAGTCTTTGTAAAAAAAAAATTAATAGTAAAAATAAATTGAATATAAAAAAATAAATAAAAAGGTTAAATGTTAAATTTCCTTTTTCAAAATTAATAAAATTAAAACAAATTATTATTAATCAAAGAACTAAATCTTTATAAAAAAGTAATAGTAAAGATAAAATAAAATAATAAAAGAAAAATTAAATGTTAAATTTCTTTTTGTAGAAATTGTATGAATTAAGTTGAATCAAATCCTGGGAAATAAACCCAGCGTTAATAAAGTTTACTTTAAGGAGAAATTGAATATTAAAAATTAGATCCCCTTCTGGGAAAAATATTATTATTAAGACTAAATTGAATTTCAAAGTTTTTTTGAAAACTTTATTATTAAAATCGAATTTGAATTTGAAATTTTGGAAAAAAGAGGTTCAATTTTAAAAGAAAATTAAAAAAAATTTTATTAATTTAAAAATTTAAATGAGTTTAAGGGAAAAACAAACCCTATATTAACAAATATAGATTTAAGTAAAATAAGTTCCCTTGCATTGGCAATAGGCCAATTACAGCCCCCAAATGCTGAGGTGTATCAACCCGTTTCTATAAAACCTATTGTTAAAACCACTCATACCCATTTAGAGCTAATTAAATCACTCTCTATTTTTGATGGTGAACGGTTTTAAATTTCAAGACAATCATTTCTCGATTAGATCGGGCCTACTCTGATAAAAGACCAATTCACGTTCTAGAAAATGAACTGAGTATATTAAGACAAAATAATCCGTCAATATCTGAATATTATGATGCGGTTGACAAGCAACTCACATCAATTATTAATAAACAGATTATGACGTATAGTAATAACGAAGATCTGGTGTCCACACTTAATGAGAGAGCTAGGGAAAATGCCTTAAGGGTCTTTATTTCAGGCCTTCGCCAACCCATCGGTAACATACTATTTTCGTCCAGAACATCAGACCTTCCCACAGCATTGGTCATAGCACAAGAGCTGGAAGTCAATAATAGACGATCTGAGTTCGCTAGAACTTTTGCCGTTGGCAATTCAACTAGACACAATAAACCTAACCAATACAGACCACTCCAAATCCAACCAGAAACTCCTCGTTACTTCAAAGTACCATCGAATACAACGAGTAGGGTACCAATGGAAGTTGATCCCGGTTCTTCACAATTAAGAAGAACTACTCAATTCCAAAACCGCGCTTTTACTCCCCGACCAACTACTAGGGAACCATATTTACCCCAAACCTCCGGTTCTAACAATTTAGCTACTCATAAACTTCCAAGAGACGTTCAAAATTCCAATAGGACTCCGATTCACAAAGTCCAAAGGATCAATCACCTTCCTTTAGAATTAGAAGATAAAGAACAATTCCATCATGACGATATTGACCATCAGGTTGATATTGACACCAAGTCAAGCGTTTCATCTGAAAACCTATTTGATGAAGACGAATATAGTTCTAATGAGGTTAATTTTTTAGGGTAAAGTCGCTCTTGCCTTACATTACTAAAATCGCAAAAAATGGACAAGAGCTTCACATGTTAATAGACACCGGCACTTCAAAAAACTATATTAGAGACTTCCCCTTTTTAGTCGGTGTTTCTCCTATAGAAAAACCGTTCACAGTAAAATCAGTTAACGGAAGCAATTCTATTAATAAGAAATGTAAGATTAACTTACTAAATAATACTTCTACCTTTTTCATTTTGCCAGCACTAAAAACATTCGACGGCATAATAGGCTATGATTTCCTAAAACAAATAAACGGAACACTGAACTTCCAGGACGGCATATTGTATCACAAAAAGGGACAAGAAAACCTCAAACATATCCCCTGCAAACAAATGTTATAACAATAGACAATATTTCAATTCCTATTAGTATTCAAACTGAATTCAACAGTCTAATAAAAACTGTTTCCGAAGAACCTATTTATACCAGGAGCTATCCTTATCCAATGTCCGCAACGGAGTTTATAAATAAAGAAATAGAAACACTCCTTCGTGATGGTATAATCAGAAAGTCATGTTCTCCTTATAACTAACCCATACATGTAGTGAATAAAAAAGGTTTTGATGAAAATGTAAAACCCAAACTCCGCATGGTTATTGATTTTAGAAAGATCAACGAAAAAACTACACCTGACAGATATCCTATTCCAGATACATCAATAATTCTAGCAAATTTAGGAAAATCAAAATTTTTCACTACCTTGGATTTGAAATCCGGTTTTCACCAAATTATTCTATCTGAAAAGGATAGACAAAAAACTGCATTTAATGTCAATAATGCAAATATTAATTTTGCCGTATGCCATTCGGATTGAAAAATGCTCCCAGCATTTTCCAACGGGCAATTGACGACATTTTGCGTGATTACATAGGGAAGATGTGTCACTTATACGTCGACGATATTAAAATCTTTTCACCAGATGAAAAAACCCATTTATCAGATATAAGACAGGTTATCAGAAAACTTGACAAGGCAGGAATGCGAATATCTGCTGAGAAATCTAAATTCTTTAAGAAAGAAGTAGAATTCCTAGGATTCGTAGTATCTGCAGAGGGTGTAAAAATTTGCCCAAAAAGAATTAACGATATAGTCAATTACAAGATCCCTAAAACTCTCAGAGCCTTACGCTCATTTTTGGGATTATCAGGCTACTATAGGCGATTCATAAGGGACTACGCTTTCATAGTCAAACCTCTAACAAAATACTTACGAGGTGAAAACGGTCATGTAGGGACTAGCAATTCAAAGAAAATTAAAGTAGATCTAGACGAAAAAGCTCAATTCGCCTTCGAGCGCATTAAAAAAATTTTGGCTTCAGAAGATGTCTTACTTCAATATCCTGATTATAATCGGCCTTTTAAACTTACAACTGACGCTTCCTCTGTTGCTTTAGGTGCAGTTTTATCTCAAAACAGCAGAACTAATGAGAGGGAATTACTTGTAATTGTATGGGCACTACAAACTCTCAGACATTACCTACACGGTGTTAAATATATTCATATCTTCACGGATCACCAACCGTTAATTTTTGCGATTTCGGATAAGAATCCGAATACAAAACTAAAAAGATGGCGAGCATTTATAGAAGAATTTTCTCTTAAATTCCATTATAAGCCAGGTAAGGAGAATAAGGTAGCGGATGCACTTTCTAGACAACTTATAAACAAATTGTCAGATACGCAAACCCAGACTACAGCTCACAGTGAAATTTCTAGCACAAATGTTATAAAAACTGTTAGAAATCCTGTTAACCAATTCAGATCACAATTAGTCATCAATAACACAAACCAAAATAATCATAGTACAAAAATCTATTTCCAAAAACTAATCCGCCACACCATAAATTTTAGCACTATAGACAAATTAATAGAATACCTTAAAGAAACCATTAATCCCGAGACAACTAACGCAATTTACTGCGACCTACCGACCTTGGCATTAATACAAGATATAATCGTCTCAAAATTCCCCAATAGTAAATTTCTTCACACACAAAAACTAGTAATTGATCTGACCAACAAAGATGATCAATTAGATGTAGTTACAACAGAACACAATAGGGCACATCGGTCATTACATGAAAATTAGACAAATCTTAAACGACTATTATTTCCCAAATGTTAGAGAAACATTGAAGTCTGTCATAGCCAATTGCAAAATTTGTTTAGAAAACAAATATCAACGCAAGCCTCCCAATCCGGGAATAGATAAAACCCCAATACCCAATTTTCCTGGAGAAATCCTCCATATAGAAATTGTTATTACAAATAAACAACATTTCTTAACATGTATAGACAAATTTTCTAAGTTTGCCATTGTTAAGCCAATTACCTCCCGAACCACCTTAGATATTAAAGAAGCAAATATTAGCCTACAAATATTAGCAATATTTAAAAATACAAAATCAATAGTCTCGGATAATGAGAAAGACTTCAGTTCAAATGCCATCAAAACGCTTCTGAGAGATTATTTCGCAATAGAATAATTTTTCATACCCACACTCCATAGCGAGACCAATGGACAGGTTGAAAGATTCAGTTCAACCTTGCTTGAAATTCCTCGTTGCATTAAAGCGCAACAACAAATAACTGATACAATAGACCTAATACTATTAGCTACACACAAATATAATAATAGTATCCATTCTGTCACCCAAGAAAAACCAACGGATATACTCCACCATTACTCTACGAAAATAATCGAACAAATAAAAACAAAACTGACTAATGTACAGGAGAGAACTTTACAACGAGTTAACAAGAATGCTATAACAAAAACATACGAACCAGGGCAGAAATTATTCTTACGTATAAACAGGCGGTTAGGAAATAAATTTAGCAAATTATATGTAGAAAAAACTGTAGAGAAAGATCTGGGAACAACCGTCTTAATAGATGGTAAGAAAATTCACAAAAAAAATCTACGCTAAATCACCTATGCCTATATTCTCTAATGTATCTTATTTTTTTTTTGTTTTGTTTCTATTATTAGACAACACTTCAAGAAAAAAAACCAACACTAATCTCCTTATCTTTTAGGTTATATCTCCTCATTTTGCAGGTAATAAAAGCTAAAATCTTGAACTACTCTTCGGCCCAATTCATTGCCATCACAAGAGGTAAAGTTGCGATATATGACAATTTTTTTTACGTCCTGCACACTACCAACATAACAGAGTACAGAGGCATTTTAGATGAAAACGAAGAACTTTTGAATCAACCAACGGACTCACCTTGCATACTATCATCCTTAAACAACATTAGTTGCATACTATCATCCTTAAACAACAGATCGAAGAAATTTCCCATATACTGAGAACACTAGAAATACCTACCAGAATAGCAAAATCCATCAACTTCTTGGGAAGCACACTCAAATTTGTAGCAGGGACTCCAGATCATGACGACTACGAACTTCTTCTAACGAAAACGAACACACTGATCGAAAATAACAACAGACAGACAAAAATAAACTCAGTACTTCAAGACAGAATTAACATCATCACTGACGAAATTAACACGTTACGGAAAAGCTATACCAACAACAACCTACTTAACGACAATAACGAACTGCTTCTACAGTACGCTATCAATAGAAACAACCACATAATAAATCACTTAAATAGCATATCGCTATCGATAGTTTTGGCAAGGAATAATATAATTAACCCACTTTTGTTGGATGATGTAGAGATTAAACAAATAATCGATTCTGAAAACCTACCCATTAGTATAAGTAACTTATTTTATGTAATTAAAATTAAAATATTACAAAACAATAATGTCATTCATTACGTTCTAAAAATTCCTAAAATTGAAAATTTTTGTAATTTTGTAACAATATATCCTATAATTCATAATGATAAAATTGTAAAATTAGAAACTAACGAGGTGGCAAACTGTGAAAACCACATTCAACCTATAGAAAATTGCATTAACACAACCACAGCCAACATTTGTCGTCCAGCTACATCAAAATGTGTGAAACAACTTTTAAGCCGAAATAGAGCAACATGTTCAACTGAAACTGCTTACCATATACCTCCTATTCAGATCATTGAAGATGGAATAATAATCCTAAATAATGTGCAAGAAACAATGGTCTTAGACCAACATGAGATCAAAATACAGGGAACTTACCTATTAACCTTTTCGGATTCCATAAAAATTAACGATACTACTTAACACACCAGAAAGAACAACACCTATGTGGAAATACATCCACCTAAACTATTATCAATAACACAAGTAAAACATCAGTCTAAGATATCCTTACCATTTCTGCATAAAATCAATATTGAAAATACAAACCATATCAATAAAATTCACAGCGAAATGGCTACGCATGTTACATACAGATGGATTACATGCCCTCTTTTGGCAATTCTCATCGTCATAGCAGTAGCTGCTGTCATCAGAATCATATGTAAACCAAAACGGCAAACCCTTCAGATTGATAAGATTATTGATGGAATAAAAACCCGAAACGAGGACGTTCGGACTTAACAGGGGGAGGAGTTAACGACACAACAAAACAGTTATTTTATTTTCTAACAACAAAACAATTGTTTTATTTTCTAACTTGCTGACAATACATTTTATGTCAGTCAAGTCTTTTTTTATCATAATGATGCCACATTCGTATGCTTAATTTATTTTTATTTTGTTTTAAAATAATTTGCTGACAATGTAAATTGTGTCAGTCAAATCATTTTTTGTATTTTGATTGTACGATCATACAATCATATTTTTGTAAAAAGAAAGACAGAATAAATTGTACGTTCAAACCGAACAGTCTTGTTCTTGATTATTTTTTATTTCGTTTAACTAACAGGAATAATAATTTACATCATCATTGCACATTTCTGCGTGAGTTGACAGCGAATTCTTCCTAAATAACCTACTTTTTTATATTTTGTTATTTTCCATTGGGAGGTTAATAATGTGAAATAAGGAATATTTTTCGGGAATAACTACAGGAATTTGTACATTAAATATAATATTTGTATTATTGTAATAAGTTTGTAATTCCAGAAGTTCGTATAAATTTTCATCTGATTTGATTGTAATGTTTTGATTTTCAAATATTATTGAATCTCTTGTAAATTCAGTACCTTAATGTTTAGATATAATTTTTATTATTATTTTAGAATAATTGCTTCCCTAATGCCATCGAAATGATTTTGTAAAAGTTCTATGATGTAGTTGATTTGAGTTATAATATCTTAATATTAAAAATTTGAATCGAAAGATTTGACTGTATTTGTAAGTCGATCTTCGAATTGGTTGAAATTTTGCATAATTTGAATTTGTTGATTGTTAATATGATTAGTTATATTCTCGAATCTTTCAAACATTTCATTGTTAAGATGGTTTTGTTTATGGATTCAAAACACTAAAGGGTTTTCGTTAGATATAATGGTATTTATTTCTTTATTTAATTTTTCAGCGTCGTAAGTGTCCATATTTCCGGTTATAGTTTTTATGAGTGACCCTAAGCCATTAAATAAACCTCTTTTATGTCTAAATTTAGGTATTAATGCATTAAATTTCAATTTTAAATTTTGAAGTTTTTGTTTTGCCATTGTGGTGGAGAGTTAATGATTTTGAATTGATTCGAGAGTTTTAATTGACATTTCTAGACTTTTGATATTTTCACTGTATTGGTCAAGTTTTATTATATCAAGTTTGATGTGTCCGACTACAAGTCTGGTTTTACCTAATTTTAAGGGTAAAATTCCATTGTTGTTGGTCAGATAATAGACTTCCATCCGTTGAGTTGCTATTATTGGGATTAGCCTGAAATTTTAATTTACGCTTTATTTTGGATTTATCGATCTTTTGATTGTTGTATGTAATGGCGGTGACTTTACTATTTTTCTTAGTTTTAATTTTCTTAAACCTGGCTGTTATTTTATTTCTTCTATTTTCTTTTCTGTAAAATACTTCATCTTCGACCAGATCTGCGGGATCTTGTCGATGTTTATTAATTTTTTCTATATTTTTATGTTTGATATTTTCTAAATTAGATATAATTTTTGGGAAGAGTTCTTCTTGGAATTGGTTTAATTTTTATAGATATTCATGTTCATTATTAAGTTCTACCTTATCTAAAAATTTGGGAGTTCTACCATAAAATAATTCATAAGGTGTAAGTTTAGTTGAAGAGTGAATAGATTGATTATATCTAATTATAAATTCATTTAATATATCTTCACGATTCATTTCGATTTTTTTTTCCTTACATTTATGATATATAATACAGTATATTTCCGTGAAGGTTGAATGGAGAGGTTTCACGGTTAAGTTGAGAACTATAATGTAATTTTATCATGTATTGTTTACGTAAGTTTTTAAATAAATTTGAGTTAAATTCGGTTAATAGATCACAGACAAGTTCCATAGGGATTCCAGGAAGGCTTATAAAATGTTTAAGGCACTTAATTATGTCTAAGCTTTTTCTTGTTTTTAGATTGTATATTGCAGCGAATTTTGAGAATTTATCTATAATTTTTAATTGGAAAATTTTGTTAACGCTTTCATTTTAAAAAACTTATTATATTAGCTGAGGTATTTTGTCCTAATAATAAAAGTTCAACGCCGAAGTTTTTGGCGTCTGGAAATTGTCTCCGGCTACTCTTTCTAAGAAATATTCATGAAAAATGAGAACATCTGTAACATATCCAGCAATGTCTCTTTAAGGGTATCACCCCTTAACGGACTTTCAGGTCGGAGCGTCCCACCCTTTATTCTTTTTAAATTTAATTTTTTATTCTCAATTAAAAGCGAAATTCTTAATTTTCTGAATAAACTGCTTATCAAAACATTAGTTTGTGAAAATGTCAGCAACACAAAAGTATAGAAAGTTGACTTCAACCAAATTTTGTAGTATGACTCTGAAATCGAAACACATTAAGTTTGCATCAATAAAAATGACAGATAATAATTTAACAAAAAAAATTATAATCACTCACAACCACTACAAATTGTTCTAAAGTAAGATTTATAATTAATATTTTTGTGCGTGACTATTAAAAAAATATAAAATGGTTTTTAAAATTATTCAAACAATTGAAAATGGACAATTTTTGTTGACAACTGTACCTCACAAGTGGGTAACTAATGGAACATTGTCTTGGCCACCTTGTAAATCCAGGTTGTCAAAATTAAGAAAGGATGGAAATAGTACAAACAAATATAACTTCCTATACAGAAGCTGTCGAAATAGAAAAACTACTATTGGATTGCAGCAATTCAGAAGCAGAACAAAAAATGTTTAGCAGCTCTAGAAGCAAAAAATATGTAGTTCAATCAAAAGCATCACAAATAAATAATTACGATAATTTATTTGAAGAAAATGATATGATGACTATAAATAATAATAATAATGATAATTTGCAGCTGCACAACAGTCCATAAGATATATACACTAAAGAACTATATTTGGATCCTCCAGGACAGCCACAGCCATCTGAATTTTTAGTACAAGAGCCTCAAAGCTGTAATTAGAATAATCAAACATTTAATTTGGATTTCTCATATTGTAAGTCCTACATGCATAGATACATACCTAGTTTAATTGTGAATATTTTAATAAAATTAAAACATTTCTTTTTATCTAGTTGAACAACGATTGGAAACACTGGAAATTTTAAGTTGCCAAATGAATGCAAAGCTGGACAAAATTATTGATTTACTCAAAAATTGCAACAAGGTAGAAAATAAAGTGGCTTTGCCTGATATACTCCAAGCATTTCCATTCCTTCTAACTGAAGTCGAGCAGGTAGAGCAGTTGGAGCTTAAATTAATGGAGGATAGCTTCAAAAAAAGTTGTAATTATCTATGTAAAGTGAGCTTATTGTTTAATACATGTATATGTATTTTTAATTTCTTGTAGATAAGTGAACTTCAACGGATGAATGGCACTACAGGAAATTTAGACGGAAAAAAAGTTTCATATAGACTAATAGATTGGCTCTTCGATAGGAAATTGTTAATGGAATACACTTGGACAGGATCATCTAAAAAGAAAGCTAAACATGCCTTTATCCGTCTCAAGCTAATTTTCGACATGATATACCAAGTTGTAAACTGTGCTGATACGAAAGTTAATATACATATCATGGAAGATTTTTTAAAAATAAACATATTAAAATACCGAGAAAGTAGATGTAATCAATTAGAACACAAGCAGGCACGTAATATTGACAAAAAAAAAGATTGCCTATAAAATATGTAAAATATGATGCAAATCAAAATAAAAATACTTTGAACAATATCACTGTTCTGTAAATTTTTTACTTATTCAAAAATAAGATTTTTTTTTTTGTTTTTCAGCAATGAATGTGCTTTAATCGTAAATAGTAATTTAAGTTCGTACACAATAATTTTAAGTTTACTTTTATATAAGCTGTTGGTTAACAAATGAAAATATATAAAACTAATTTTATTTTTTTTTATTTAATATTGTATTATATTAAAACTGACTGATAATAATCCGTGTAATCTTTATGTAGATATGTAATTTAGTTTTTTTGCAGATATATAAATTCATATTTTATTTAAATTTAGATAATATAAATAAGTTTTAATTACTTTGAAATTTAAAACAACAAAGTTTATTATTCGTAAAAATAAATAAAAATGAATTAATTTAGAAAAAAAAGAAAGGAAAATAAAAAGTAACTTTTGAAATAAATTAAAAATTATCTTTTTTGTAATAATTTACAAATTAATATCAATTGTATGAATTATTGGTAAAAAAACAGTTTCGTTATTGTAGGGTAGTGCAAATAATTTACATTTTATTTCTCCTATATAATAGAGTCTTGGTGGATTTGTTTCAGTAGATGACACGAAAATATTTATTCTTGATGATTTAAAAGGTCGATCGAAAAAGCAGGATGTTTTTTTACTTCTTTTCCATATATGTGCAAGTTTTGTCTCACATATGTCGCATTTACCATTTCTACAATTTCGTTTTTCTTTGTCATAAACCATTTGTCTCTAGGTTCACTAGTTAAAGTAAATCCATCCTTCAAGTGCAATTCTTAAAAAATTCTATCACCTATTGAAAGATCATGTATTTTGACTGTAGATTCCTTTTTAACAAATTATATTTTTTTTTTTGAAAATTAATGTGGGCTCATTCAAACGTTTTGCAACTTGAGCTAGTGGGCGGTTACTAGTTCGAAGCAATTTTTTTATTTTAAACAGAAGACTTTCAAACAGATATGCACTTATGGATGGCAAATATCCTAAGTTTTCTATTAAGTGGCAAAGATTATGTACATTGCTGCTCACAGAATCAATACCATATATATTAATAAAATTGTCAATGTAATCTTTTAGAATTTCTTCGGCAACTTGCAAGTAAGGTAAATATGCTTTACATGAACAAATTGTAATAGCACACGAAAGACTTAAAAAATGGAAATATACATCTGCTGGTAGAGAATTTTTAAGCACAACCGGACCAACGTACAACAAAAACGTACGAAATTCTAGACCTTTCCAAAATCGCAATGAGTTAAGTTTTCTAATAGCTCTGTGTAATTCTCTGGGTTTAACTAGATTAAAGTTTTCTATTTGTCAAGGTAGACATATTTTCTATTTGTCTGGCAGACCACTTTGTACGAAAATTAAAACTGCCATGTACCCAACCAACAAGACATCGTGTTGTAATTCTGAGATCGATCAAATGTAATGAGTCAGCAACTGGAAAATCTTTTATTAGATCTATGGGTAGTTCATCTAGAGGTGAGTCGTCCTTAGGATGATCTGGATTAATCCTTTCACGGAACGACTCATCTGTTCGTAGTGGCAAATGAATTCGTGGAAAGACATTCATATGGCGTCCATCATTATAATATTCTCCAATTGCAATGCATTTGGTGCATCCATGATAGTGTTTGCAAGAAACCGTACCTATAAAATATATATATATATATATATATATATAATTAAATTAAAAGATAATACATATAATAATTATGTTTGTCATTAATACCTTTCACGAAAGACCGAGCTGGTGTGTCGCAAATAAAGCACTTGATTTTAATTTCGAGCAGGTATATTCCCACTTTAACTTTACTTTGAAGCAATTCTTTTAGTTCATTTACAAATGGAGTTAAAAATATCTTAGCGCTTTCAGGTTTGCTTTGTCCACAATAAACGCCAATTATAATAGATGGAATATCTGGTATATTATCAACTAACGCCAAAATAGGCCATAGTTCACATTTGGAGCTACGATATACTGGCAAGCCGTCCATATTGAATATTAAGGAAACGAAATTAGGCAAAACATCAATTTTTTCAAGTACGTTATGCAAACAATTTTTCAATCCATTATGCCAGTATTCTCCCTTGCCCATTAGCACAATACTTACTTCTCTAGTATATATTCTCTAGTGTATTTAAGAATGTTCTACTGTCTTTCGAAAGATTTTTTACACCATTTGTTTTTAGTAGTTGTAAGAGTTCATTAATTGCACAATATGAAATACTATGTTTTAGGCTCCATATTTTTAAATGTTCTATAAAAATATTATCGTTATACACTTTTTCCTCTAATGAAGTTTCACAATATGACGTGCCAATAGCATTTTTATCGTCTTGTTCATCAGATGATGAATTATCTTCAAACTGGTCAGGAGATTCTTGATTATTTTCAAACGATAAATATTGTTCATTGACAGCATTACAGTACCGATAACTGAAGTTATTTGACAATGAAAGAAATTGGTTATCTTGTGCAGATGATATGTAGGTAGATAGATATATGGAATAATTATCTGGATGGTAATTATAAAATTAAATAAATTAAGTTTTACGAATCCTGTTGGTTTTATAAAGCTTATTATCGCATTTACCTTTTTTGTTGTTATTAGTACTTAAAGGTTGATTTAAGTAAACTTTGACTCTTCGATAATATGATATTGAATGTTTAAATGGTTTTTTTTTATTTGAAATAATTTATCCATTTTAGTTAACACTTATTATTTTTTTAATTTAATAAAAACAAAATATGTACACATAAAAGCTGGCTTGTACAAGAACTGACGTTTTTCTCTAGTATATCAAATTTTATGTGACGATTTAGTTAAAAGATAGCTATAAGATATAAGATATTACGACGTTATAACCAAGTCGTCGGTATAACGTTATTGCGGACACTTTTAAGTTTCAATAATTGCGTCATAGTTATAATATGTAAAAAAAGTTGTGAAGTAGATATAAAATAACTTTGTGACAACTGATAAAATAAAACGTCGTATTGTAGTCGTAATGACGGATAAATTATAAATTTAACATTTTTCACTATAAAGTTACTTTTCTGAAATTTACGACGTTATAACAACGAAGATGATATGTAATGAAGATATTTAACTTAATAGTTATTTGGTGTTACTTGGGCTTTAATCTCCCAGGACTTACTTCAGAACAAGAGCTGCAGTAAAAGTCTTGAAGAATCTTGATATAAAAAAATCTACCGGTCCCAATGGTATACCTGCGATTGTGCTGCGACACATTGCCTTCTCAATTTATAAACCTCTGAGCAACTTATTCTATTTGTCCTTTTCTTCCGGAATTTACCCGTCCTATTGGAAAGTTGCCCAAGTTTATCCTATTCCTAAAAAAGGTGACAAAAGCAATCCTTCGAACTATAGGCTCATAGCTATTACTTCCATTATTTCCAAAACGATGGAAATCTTAATCAATCCAAAGTTGAAGAAATATCTTGATAGTAGAGGTATCATTCATGATAGTCAATACGGCTTTCGAGCTCAGCGTTCCACCGGTGATCTCATGACATGCCTCTGCGAAAAGCTTAAATTCATCAATCTGGTGAAGCTGCTGTTGTAGCTCTGGATGTATCTAAGGCTTTTGATCGAGTCTGGCATTCTGCTCTTATAGTAAAATGCAATGCTGTAGGCCTCGGTCCAACCTTTTCTAAATGGATTGAAAGCTTTCTCTTAAATCGATCTATCATAGTTTCAGTTGACGGTAGTTTTTCCGACCAACTTCAAATCAATGCTGGTGCTCCACAAGGCTCCGTCCTTTCATCAACCCTATTTCTCATTTTCATTAATGACCTTCTCAAATTAACTTTCAATCCAATCCATAGTTTTGCTGATGACATAGCATCATATGATTTTCTTAAAACAAATAATGCTACAGCTTCAGCAGTCAACTCCAAAAGAACAATGATGGCCAAAATTGTCGACTGGGATAGAGCAAACAGAGTCGAGTTTAACACTTCAAAAACTCAAGGCTGTCTTGTTAATAACAAACTAACAACATTCAAACCAATTCTCCGGCTTCAAAATGAAGTTATTCAGCGACTTAAATACTTGAACATTCTCGGGATGCGAGTGAATCAAAATATAAAATGGAATGAGCATATTTTCGATATTGCGAAAAGCGCCGCCAAATGTTTGGGCTTTTTAAGTCGCTGCAAAGCTTATTTTTCATCTCGAGACCTCTTAAAAATCTATAAAGCATATATACGATACAAGCTGGAGCATAACTCACATTTATGGGCAGGTGCACCAAAAACTGCTTTAAAGTTGGACAAAGTTCAAAACCGCTCCATTCGTCTAATAGGCGACACAAATGTGACCTCATCACTTATACCAGTTGGTCATCGTCGTATTGATGGAGCACTGTCTCTATTTTATAGATATCTACTTAGTGTTGGCACTTGTTCCGAGGAATTAAAGTCACTTCTTCCTCCTCTCAAGCAATTCCGTCGCATAACATGAGAAGCATCATGTGCACACCGTTTCACAGTGGAAGTTTCGAGATGGTTTAAGTCCAGTTATGGAAATTCTTTTATAGTAAGAACATCTCGATTGAGGAATCGCGTCCCAATCGAAGCATTCCCAATGAGAGAAGGGTTTTTTATTTATGACTTACAGAGATTTAAGACGAATATTAACAACATTGTTCGCTCTTTCCCACAAAACTTTTCTTCTTCCTTTTTCTTTCCTTTTCTTTAACTATCCTTCCTTTTTCAAATGGTCAACGGTACGCAAGTACTAAAAGGTTCACAACCTAAGTTTTGGCTATAATATAAAAAAAAAAAAATTGTTTGGGCTATTCTGTTTTTCATGAATGGGAAAAAGTATTCACTTTTTAAATGATTAAGTCTCTCATTTATGCCACGATGATTCGAATTTATTTGGTATTCACTTATCAACTTATCTTTTTCGTCGTTCCCCATTACATTATATATATATTATTCTGCATTTATCTGGATGTTTGTTAGTTCGACGGAACACTTCAACATATATACAAATTGCATATGTATACAAATGCATATATATACAAATTGCTTTGGTGCTTTTTTTCAACCCCTGTCTACCATGCTGAACCTTTGCAGGAAAAATTGATTGCATGAACTATATTTTTTTAATTTAATGTTAGTCTTCTTCGCAAATAATAAGGAAAAATAAAAAATAATGATAATAATGTAAATAATACAAACAATTTTTTTGATTTATAATAATAAGGACTAATAGAAATTTAATCAATAGTTTAATATGGTATAATAACCAAAAGGCAAACAGCATTTAACACAAAAAAAAACATAATTCACTCAAAGGTTATTCTTATTACTTAAAATTATACACAATAATATACATGTGTATCAGCATATTTGAATTGTATGTATAATATTATACGATTATACATTATACTACTTATACCTGCTTATACCTTTTATTTTTGTCATTATTGTGTGCGTAACTCAATATGTAATGATTTTTGTTTTTTTTTGTTTTTTTTCTTATTTGCTGTATCTGTATTCTGAATGTTCTGTATGCTCCATTCCAAAAATATTATGTTATTTTCAGTGTCAAGCGTTCAGTGTGCACTTCACTGTTCAGGTTCACTGTTCAATCAATAGAACTTGATAGAAGTAGAGTAGGATAATAAACTCTACATCTACGTCGGATAATAAAACATTGCCTTTTTTAAATTGAAAATTATTGATGAAAATGTTTTTGTATTTTTTGTAAATTTTACCAATTTAGATACAAAATTTTGAATATTTTTTTAAAAATAACACAATAACAGTTTATTCATATAGCAAAATAAGATCCCTATACAGTATACAAAAGACAAAATTTATATGAAAATAAGATCCCATTTTTAAATTTGCTCTCCCAAAGGCCACAATAATGCTAATACGGTATAATTTATACTAAATGGAACCCAACTAACGAATTATAACTAAATGGAAGTGAGTACGAGTATACCATACAAAAATACAAACATTTTATACAAATTCGTTGGTATGGTACTTCTTTTTCTCTTATATAAAAAAAAAAGATTAGTGTTAGGCCAATATAGTTTTTTAAATAGAAAATTAGTAAAATCTTTGTGTATGAATAAAATAAAAGGAATCAAAAACAATCTTAATAAAAATAACAATGTTTTTTCAATTTAAACTTTCTTTTACTTTATTACCGTATTCTATTATTACACAGAAAAGTATTGTTGTTAAATTATTTGAAAAAAACAATAATTATTCATGTTTCTGAAATATTGAAAATGTAGCAGTAGTTTGTAATATATGAATATATGAAATTTTCAAAAAGTACTAACACTAGCAATCAAAATAATTTCCATTAAAAAGAGAGAAAATATATTGAACGAATATATTCATCTATTAATAATATACATGTGTATCAGCATATTTGAATCGTATAATATTATACATTATACTAATTTATTGCTTATACCTTTTATTTTTGTCATTATTGTGTGCGTAACTCTTTTAACTCAAAAAAAATTATTTTTTTAAGGAAGGGTGTAGTTTAGTAGGTAAGAATCCTACATACAGTATCAAGCTACGGGGCTCATTGTATCTTTCTGAAGATCCCCACCAGCCTACGAAAAATAGAAAAAAAACAAAATTGGCAAAGTTTTGACTACAAAAAAAATATTTCTTTTATGTGTTTTAGAAAATTAAAAAGTGATATAAACATAAGTACTGTAATTTCGGAATAAAGAATCTAATAAAAGAAAAAAAGAAACTAGGATTTATTTTTCTTCCGTCATTTATGACGGGTTACAAAGCTAGTCGATTAATATTTCTGTACATCTTATTAGTTTAAAAGTTTTAGAATTTGAAAAGTATTTTGAATACGCGGCTTGAATTATTTTGAATGTTTCGTCCTCTGTGAGTATGACAGAAAGTCTATTCGGTGCAAGATATTCTTTGAATATTTGAGCAATATTTTCTTCCGAAAAAACTAAAGGTACGACTTTGTTTGTTTCTGAAAATGATATCTAATGATTTATTTAGTGTTTTATCAGTTTTTTCAAAAATTATTTGTAAATTGAATTCATTTAGTGGACGGAATGAAATAGGGATACCATCATCCATGTTTTCGTCCGCTGTGTGAATAGTTGATATTACATCTATTTCTGAGGTCATACCAATTGTTGCTCCAGTTGTTTCATTTGTTTCGAAAGTACTTCAAAAAGGTTTGGTGTTTCATCAAACTTTACTCTGCTAAGTGCGTCTGCATTGGAATTTTGAACGCCTTTTTTGTATATTATTTGATAATCAAATTCCTCTAACTTTAAACGCCACTTGACAAGCTTTAAGTAGGGTTCCTTCAGGCTCATCAGCCATGTTATGGGTTTCTATGTGTAACTATTTTAAATGAGCGCCCAAAGAAGTAGGGCCGGAAATATTTCGTGTCCCATACTATCGCTAAAAGTTCTTTCTCGATAGTGAAATAATTTAGTTCGAAATTAGTTAAGGTTCGACTAGCGTAACATATGAGAAGATATCTGCCTATAGTGCCCTGTGATAGGACTGTGCCTATGGCAACGTTACCAGCATCGGTTATCAGTACGAAATTTTTAGTGAAAACAGGATATTGTAGAATTGGGTTGTTAGTTAGAAGGTCCTTACACTTTTCAAACGTTAAACGATTATTCTTTTCAGTTTTATCAATTTTTCGTCCTTTTTTAAGGCATTCAGTCAAAAGCTTTGTCATTTTGCCTTCCTGTAATATCCTAATAGGCCTAAAGAGGCTTTTATTTCCTTCGTTGTCTCTGGAATTCGGTAATTTTTATAGCCTTGATTTTCTTAGGATTAGGTCTGACACCGTCAGCAGATACAATGTGACCAAGAAGCGCAACTTGTTTTTGCATGAATTTGCATTTGTCTGGTTGAATTTTGAAGTTGGCCTCTCGCAATTTGTGGAAAACTTTTCTTAAATTTTCTCCGTATTCTTGGAGAGATGTAGAGAAAACAATTATGTCATCTAAGTACACTGAACAAATGGTCCCTTGTAGTTCTTGAAGTACATTTTCACGTATTCATAGTGTCCACCGCCCATTGTGAAGGCAGTTTTCGCAGTGTCCCTGGGATCCATCGCAGTGTGATGAAATCCACTCGTTAAGTCAAGGGTATCCGATATGTTTGGTAAGGGATACCTATCACTGATAGTTTTATCGTTAAGTTTACCATAATTTATCACTAGTCTCCATTTTTTCTTCCCACTGGCATCCTTCTTTTTGGGGACTATCCAGGCTCCAAGTGCTGTAGCTGGGTCTTATGATCCATTGGTTGAGCATATCGGTAATTTGGGTCTAAAATTCTTTGTGTATATATGGATATCTATACGATTTCGTATAGATTGGAATATCGTCTGTTGTTGAAATGTGATGTTTACATTTATTGATGAATGTTAATTTTTGGTTTTCAGAAATAAAAACATGGTAAAATTCTTGAACAATGTTGAAGAGTGATCTCTTCTCTTCTTTATTAAGATGTGGCATTCTCAAGCTATAATGTTAAAATTGTTAATTTCTATATAAAAATTTTGAGAGAAAGGTTTTACTCTAATGGGTTGTTCTGCAAAAACTGGTTGCTCCTTGTGTGAAGCATTGATTACGCTTCGAATAAAGTACACCAAGATTTGGCTTGGTATATTCCTTCCGGAATGTATAAGTTGCATTTTATTTCGATATTTCCAACGTATAGATCGCCGTTTTCGATATCTACTGGAAGTTTGACTATTATTTTATATTACATTATATGTAATTGAGGTCAGGTTAGGTTTGGTGTAAAAAATTAGTTTTGAATTATTAGTGATGAGTAAATTGCTTAAAACGTCTACTTTGGCTCCTTAATTCTTAAGGTGTTTAAATCTAAAAGTCCATCAAAGTAATTATGGAATTTGAAAATTAAAAAGGATATTTCACCTTTTTGGTTGAATTTTTAAAAAAATGGAAGGGTAATTTGTTAATAAAGTGTGTGTTCATTTATTGCTGTCTTTATTTTAATCGGGTTTATAGTTTGAAATTTGTGTTGAGCCATAAACTCTGGGCTTATAAAGGATGAACATCCGCCGGTGTCTATTAAAAATTTTAGTAGTCTCCTGGACGGGGAAGAAATGTTAATATAGGGTAGTGTGGTTCCATGGGTATTAGTATCTTAATACCCGATTGGTGTTGTGAGGCGTTGCAACGAAAATTTTCTTCATCTATTATATATGGTGTTTATTCCTTGGGACAATTTGAATGGTTTGCTTCATAATAGTTATTTAATTGCTGAAAATTTTGAACTTGTTCCTTGTTTATTATATTGGGATTTGTATCAGAAGCTACGTTAAACAGTAGTCTATTATTAGATCTTGGTTGGTGTTCTTGTCGTTAAAAATTTGTTTGTGGGGGTCTAAATTGAGTACGCTGTGTGTATTTCTGTTGGATGGCGTTCCCTGAACTAAAATCCATTGCTTCAGGTTTTCTGCGTATTTTGAGGGAAGTTTGGATTATTTGAATTATTATTAAAATTTCTATTATTGAAATTATTTGAGGGAAATTGTCTATTATTTTGGAAATTTCGTGTAAAATTATTTGAAAATTGGGGGCGGTTTTGGAAATTTTGGTTTTGAAAATTTCTGGGAGGCAAATTGTTTCTGGGATTTGGTGTGCTTCTCCAGACTTGCCTTTGAGAACTTTCAAATATGAAATCTTCTGCTTTTTTATGCAGAAGGAGAATGCAGTGGCTAAATCTGTCGGTCTCATAGCTTTTATAGCTGAACCAAGAGGTTCCTTTAGTCCGGAGAGGAAAACATGCAGGCACATTTCAGTATAAAGGATTCTTTTTGCACTAATTAGATTTAGTTCTGTTTCGTCGATTTGTTTATTATTGTTCATTGCAGCGAGTATTTCGATGACTTCGCTATAAAAAACTTGAACTGATTTGTTTTCTTGTTTGAGTCCGTACAGGCCTCTAATGAGGGACGTTTCATTTCGTTTAACCGAGTAATGAAGAATCAGGTTATGTCTCATTTGCTCCCCAATACTACGTTCACGTTATTTTATTGCGAATTGCTCTTAAGAGGAGTTGGTTATAAGGTGCGCCTTTAGTACATTCTATTAAATTTAAGATATCTTCTACATTATTTAAAAATTCAAAGAGAAGACGGTGATTTCCATCAAAATGTGGCAAATCTTTAATAGCGTCGGGGACTCGCAAAGAGTTTAAATTGTCCATAGTTGAAAATGTCGGTGTTGTATTAATATTTTGAATGCTAGTTATGGTTGGTTGTGGATTCATCTTTGGATTGAATAATTAAAAAATACAACTAGGTGAATCCCGATATTCCGAAAAGTCGTTAGTTTCATTATTATTCTCGCAAATGGGTTTTATTACAATATTGTTTTTATATCTTCTTTTAATAATATTTTTTATATTTATAGGATCAGAAAAAGGTTTTTGTTTTTTTGGCATTGAACGAATAATAATATAAAACGACTTACTTAAAAATGATACTGCATAAAAACGTGCAAAACCTATAACATATTTTTTAAACATAGTCTTTAGATTGTTTTTTTTAAATTTATAATGGCTAGCATATTTAACAATAACAAAGAAAAAAAATTGCATAACTCATTGGATTTAAGCATAATATTAATTTGAAATTTGTAAATATCGGGTTTTAAAATTGACACATGTTTGTATCGTGATTTCCATTTTATATATATTAATTTATCGGGCTTTGATCTTAACAACTCACATTAAGTGTATTGAAAAACAGTTTGTTTTTATCGGAAGTATGTTTCAAAATAAACGGTGACATCGTAGATGTCTTAAAAAAACTTCAACTTGATATAATGAAAAAAAACTAAGTTGTTAAAGCTATCTGTAAAATAAGTTGGAAACATTGTAATATTAGAGCTTTCTGAGACATTGTGTTTTAATTCATTTGTGATCAAGCAAAATTAACAGTCAGTTATTATTAACACTGTATAACATTGGGTTTTTAAAAAATTTTGTAAACCAAAATACCTATCAAACCGGTCGCGGAGACATCGTCAACAACAATTATGATCACGGAGACAAAGTCTCAAGCTTTTGTGAGCTTTTGTAGACATTTAAGATCATGTGGACGTTGTACTCAACTTTGTGTTATCATTTACGATGGCAAGGAAACTGATCTTGTTCTTATGTGAAAAGTAAAATGCTTGACAAATCTTATAGCATCTTGTGCCTTAATAATGTTGCATTTTAAACATTTGATATTATTTTAAAAAAAATTTAATCACCTTTATTTTAAAACACGTTTTTTTCAATGAAAAATAACTTTGCATTAAAATTTATTTAAATTTTCAAAAATATTATTTGTGAAATTTTCGCGCCAAAGTCTTTATATTAATCATATCGGCTTTTGCAAAAAACCAGTTAAAATATACTTTAATGTATCGGTTTTTGCTGTTATCATGTGTAGTTATCCGTGGTTGCATTTGAGCGACACATATAAGCTTTATTTTAAAAAAAATTATCTATTTTATAATGTTTTTATATAAATAAGATAATGTTGCGCCTTAAGCTGTGTAACATTTACTTTAGAAGATTATTACTTCGTAAAGGCGCATTCCAAGCTTTATACAGAAAAAGCTTAAAAAAATAAACAATTTTTTTGCATAAATGCTAATATCTTCTAAACTATTCGATGTAGACATGAAGTATGTATGTATGAGTTTTTTTTTTATTTTTTCTTTATTGAATTCATATTTATTTACCTTATAACTTAACAATCCTACCTTATTTGCAATGTAACTGTATATAAAAAATAAATATTAACATCATTAACGCAAGTCTATGAAACCAATTAGGTGAAAATATGAAGTATATAGGCCTTAACATAAGCTGTATGGTCTTATCAGTTAAATTTAACTAAGTTAATTTAAAAAAAAAAGTTTGTTTTCTATGAGGACGTATTACTCCTACGAAACAATGGTAACGTGAACAAATTTGCCGATCTCAGGCTGTAATGACTTGTTTCTACAACATATCATAGTGAATTTCTTAAATAGTCTGGAAGCATATTATTTTTCATTTTAAAAATAAAGACCAAAATATTGAAATTGAGTCCTTGGCGTACTGACATCCATTTTAATTGCCCGAGCATGTAACTTCGGTTAGTTTTTCTACTACATCTTAAGATGATTCTCATAGCCTTGTTTTGTAATTTCTGAAACCCATTTTACAAACAAAAGTTATTTTAACATAAAAAATTACAACACATATTCCACAAATCATCCTGATGGGACGGCTCATGCTGGTACTGCAATAATCATCAGGAAAAACATACAGCACTATGAACTTCCTAAATATAAATTTAATCATATTCAAGCAACAAGTGTCGTGATAGCTGACTGGAATGGACCCTTAACTATTTCAGCTATATATTGCCCTCCTAAATACAATATCAACAAATCTCAATTTATTGATTATTTTAAAACTCTGGGAAATAGATTTATTGCCGGTGGAGATTATAATTCTAAACATACGTTTTGGGGCTCTAGGCTGATCACTCAAAAAGGAAGGCAGCTACTACTAGCCATGCAAGAATTCAACTTGAATTATCTGTCTACTGGACAACCTACATACTGGCCTTCTGATCTTAATAAGACACCGGATCTTTTGGATTTTTGCGTCTCGAAAGGTATCTCACCAAAACTATTTACTGTGAAATCAAGCCTCGAGCTGTCTTCAGATCATACGCCTATCATTATCTCTGGCTCATCCAAAGTAGTAATAACTCAAAATGAACAACGGTTACATACAAGGAAAACAAACTGGGATAATTATAGAAAGGAAATTGAAATGAAAACTTCTCTAAATATAGGACTGAAAAACCCCCAAGATATCAATGAAGCTATAAAAAACCTAAATATAACCATGATTGAAGCAGCAATGTCATCAACTCCGACGCAAGGTAACATCCGAAAATATGTTATTTCTCCACCTGAAATAAAATCCAAAATCATGGAAAAAAGAAACCTTAGGAAATATTGGCAACAAACTAGATCCCCTGAAATCAAAGCCAGGTTAAACCGTGCAATCAAAGAACTTAAATTTTTGTTAAATAAAAGCAGAGAAAGTTCGTTGAAGAATTACCTTGAAAGACTAACATATACCGATCTTAATGACTACTCACTGTGGAAAGCAACAAGAAAACTGAAACGGCCACAACAAATTATACCTCCACTAAGGAAATCAAATGGTAATTGGGCCAGAAGCGATGGTGAGAAAGCAGAGCTTTTTGCATCATATTTACAAAAAGTGTTTGTACCGTATCCACCAGTAATTTCAACCGACGAAAACAACAAGATTGAAAACTACCTTGAAGTGCCTTATCAAATGGATTTACCGATAAAGAAAGTCCGGACAAGAAGGCTCCTGGGTATGATGGTATCACAGGCAAAATGGTAAAGGAACTTCCGTATTGCAGTATAAAATTCTTAACCCACATTTTTAATGCTATATTAAGAACTAGCTACTTCCCAGATATCTGGAAAACTGCTCATATCATAATGTTAGCTAAACCGGGGAAAGAGCCAAATGAGACTAGTTCATATAGACCAATAAGTCTTCTGCCAGTAATATCAAAATTAATCGAAAAACTAATAGCCAAAAGATTGATTAAAATAAATAATGAACGAGATATCGTACCAGCTCATCAGTTTGGCTTTCGTCACAATCATGGAACAATTGAGCAAATACATAGAGTAGTGAACCATATAAATAATTCACTTGACAAGAAAAAATACTGTTCTGCAGCTTTTCTGGACATTTCGCAAGCCTTCGACAAAGTTTGGCACAAAGGTCTCCTTTACAAGCTTAAAAAACTACTTCCTCACCACTACCAGCAACTTTTGTCAACTTATTTATCAAATAGGAGGTTCTTCGTTAAATACAACGGGGAACAATCGTCACTAAAAGAAATTAAATCTGGGGTTCCTCAGGGCAGTGTCCTTGGCCCACTACTTTACCTGATATTTACAGCAGACCTCCCAACATCGCCGAGGGTACTCACTGCTACCTTTGTTGACGACACAGCGGTCTTAGTGTCTCATACTAATCCGAGATTAGCTTCAGAAGTTCTTCAGAACTACTTATTGGATATACAAAACTGGCTGAAAAAGTGGAGAATAAAGGCCAATGAATCGAAATCCCTTCATATCACCTTTACTAATCGCAAGGGAAATTGCCCCGCTGTTCACCTTAACGACATGGAATTGACTCACCAAGACTCGGTTAAGTACTTAGGTATGCACTTGGATAGACGCCTCACTTGGAAAAGTCACATCATCAGCAAAAATAAACAACTACGATTAAAATTCAACCAATTAATTTGGCTAATAGGTCGTTTCTCCAATTTATCCCTAGAATGTAAAGTTGCAGTGTACAAAGCTATCATCAGGCCAATCTGGAGCTACGGGTTGGAACTATGGGGAACAACTAGTAACTCCAACATCGAAATAATAGAACGCTTCCAGTCCAAAGTATTAAGGTCTATAGTTAACGCGCCTTGGTATGTCCGAAATGACACAATTAGATCAGATTTAAATATCCCATCTGTTAAGAAATTCATTAAAAAGAAAGCTGAAAAATACTATGTTGGACTGGAAAACCATCCAAATTTACTTGCTCCTCAACTCATCAATAATGAACGAACAAGCGAGCGCAGATTAAGACGCTTCAGACCGCTGGATTTATCTACTAGATTCACTTTACCTGAGACTCCATAAATATAAATTTGAATATTAAGTCAAGAATCAATGGATTTTTGACTTAGATTACATGTCAGTTACATCACGTCAATTTTAATTCCAACAATATACTCAATATCTTTTATATTTTACGTAGATAGTTGTATAGAATAAAGACAAAAAAAAAAAAAAAAAAAAAATAGCCTTGTTTTGTAAAATTTGCATCCTATCCTTTTCCCCTTCACTACATAGAAACAACAATGATGAACAGTATATAACAGAAATGCGGTAAAAGCATAGTATTATACATCATCATTGTACATTTCGGCGTGAGTTGACAGCGAGTTCTTCCTAAATAACCTACTTTTTTAGAAATTTTATTACTTATTAAATCAACGTGTTTGTCTAATTTTAGCTTATCATCTATCTGTACTCCTAAATATTTCATGACATTTACTCTTTCAATGCTTGCACCAACAATATTTAAAGCCAATTATTTATGATCATGTATTAAGTCAGTACAAATATTTATGATCATGTATTAAGTTTTGCTTAAATTGAATTTCAACTTATTCATACAGAGTAAATCAAATAATCTGTTCAGATCTACATTAATTTTACGGCAACAATCCTCCACATTGTAAAGCAGAGCATCATGAGCAAAAAGAAACATTTTACAATCCTGTATACACAATTTAATATCGTTTATGTGCAGTAAAAAACTTAACACTCCTAATATTGCACCTTGTGGCACTCCTTTATTTATATAACAACTATCCGATAATTTACCATCCACACACGTCTTTTGTTTTCTCCACTCAAGAAAACTTTTAAACCATTCAAATTCTACATTCATAATACCATACTTTTTAAATTTGGACATCAAGATCTCACGGCTTTTGGACATCAAGCTCTTTTAAAATCTAAAAAAACTGCCATAATTACTAAATTATTCTCTTTTGCCAATTTCCAGTCATACAAAACAAAATTTAAGGTCGTTTCACAGGAATGTTTACATATGAATCCACTTTGTTCATTACATAAAATATCATTTTCATTTAAGTACTGTACTAATTGCAACTTACTACTTTTTCCAAAATTTTTTCATATATTAGCGCCATATTAATAGGTCTATACTCATTCGGTTCTTTGGAACTTTTACTTTTAGGAATAGGACAAACAACAGTTTCTTTCCATGTTAAAGGGAAAATACCCTGCTTCATAGAAGAATTTATAATGTGTACCAGAATAGACCTTATTCCCATGTTGTAATTTTTTTTTTTTAATTTTTTTATCACATTAAACAGCTCATCCTTGTCAATCTCATTAATTTTAAATCTACAATTTCTTTGTTGGATTAAATTTTCAAATTCGATGAACGGAATATTATTACTAATCTCATCCACAATGTCAATAAAAAATCTAAGTTTAAGTTTAGTTTAAGTTTTCAGTTTGAGTTTAAAATTCTTTATTCTTGATAAGTACAATAAAACAAAAAAGCAAAAATCTTAAAATTTACAATCCAATATACAAAAAACTTACTATAATAATAATTAAGTAATTCAATTATGACTTAAAACTACAAAAAACTAATTTAATATTATTGTTAAATGTACAAAGAGAGAATAGTTAGAGGCATTTTTTATTAATAAAATGTTAAATGCCACATAAAAAAAATGTATGTACAATAATTATTAGCTGTGAATTATCTCTTAACAAGTTTAGTGAGCTGTCTTGGGAATACTTTAAGCTAAAACCTTAGATAGTAGTTAATTTTGAAACAATATATTATTTTATTTTTTATAGTTGAAGAAGGAAAGAATATTATAGCTTTGAATTGAATTTACTTTAATTGAATTAAATATTTTTACTGTTTTTCTTTTTATTATATTTGCCTTAATTAACTTGCCTTGGACTTTATATGTTTGTTTCAATTTGCTTCAATTCAACAAAATACCCATTTCAATAACCATTTAACCAAAGTATATCCATAAAAAGAGTAACAACTCATGTATGTATTCATTTGTTTGCACACAAATTCATATGCAAATTTGATAAACATTGTCAGAAATAGCGTATTCAAAAATAAACTTTAGAATCGCAGCTTGATATAATGTTTTCATAGGAAGTTATGATTGTAATTACGTAAAAAGCAAATTAGCCGAAATTCTAGGAAGTCTTGAGATGAGATTAAGAGATTTGGTAAAAAGTTCGGCTAATTTGCTTTTTACGTAATTACAATCATAACTTCCTATGAAAACATTATATCAAGCTGCGATTCTAAAGTTTATTTTTGTAGTTTTAGTAGGTACGCTTAAATTGAAGGCAAATATTTCTAAAAAAAAAATTTTTTTTTTCCTTATTTTATTTTCGACTTTTTAGTGAAAATATTTTTTTAATGAAAAATAATATATTTTCAAAGAACAACACATATAATCAAATGGCACTAAAATTCACTCTAACGCAATTTGGTTATTATTGCTCATACTTCAAATGTTTAATTATATTTTATATTACTGCAACAAATTTTATAAAAATATGTATATTTTTTTAAAAATTTTGTAAATTTACGTATTAAAAAATTTTCAACAATAAAAAATTACGCACTTTATAAAAAGAAACCCTGTTAAATACAAAAAATATTTGACGTAAAATCGTAGATTAAACCTGAGAAAAAGTCTGAAATGTAAACACTCATCCGACTTTATCTACGATAAAATTCTATTTTGTCCGACGTGTAAACGCTGTCTAAGCATAAATTGCCATATAAAAGTATAATATATACATGCATAAATCGAAATTAAACTTTTTTTACATTCGAGAAGAGTAATTTCTAACTGAGTGATAGATAACTGATAGGTTCAAATTTTGTTTTCTTCCATAAAAAATGATTGCATTTTATTTTCAATTAAACCAAGCCATATGATTATGTATGTAACAAATGCAAGCCCTATATGTACGTACATTTGCATATACTTAGTCAGAGAAAGCGAAATAATAAGAGAAAGAGATTAATAAAAGAAACCAAATTATAAACACAAAAAAAATATAATGAAACTGATGATTGAAAATAAATGAAATTGAATAATAATAGAAAATGATTGAAATATAATGATAATGATTTGTATTGCACACATTTATTTTGTATTCCTTTTTTGTTTTTTTTTTTTGCTTCTTTACATCATAGATATGTAAATAAATATAGTGAATTTAAAGAGAAACCAAATTTTAACTTTATCAAATATCCATATTCCATTATTAGTATACACACATATGTAAATTTCACCTTAGTTGAATCATAAAGGAAGTATAATATAGAGAAACTATGCGGAACAAAAAAATTTTTTTCAATATTTCTTAAATTTTACTTCACCGTAGAACCCCAGAGAAAAAATATATTTTATATGCCAAAATACCCCAGAGCGTAAATTATAATATCTCTTATAAATTATAATCTTTCTCTTGATTTTGTATATCGCATACGGATTCAATGATCTTGATAACAATATTGCAATTCCTTAATCCTTCATTATAATTTATATATGTGTGTCGTGTGATATGTGTGCAAAAAAAAGAAAATAAGGTAGTAAGGAAGAAGCCATAGAAAAAATGTAATATGTTTTGTTTATATTCACACATACAATGATTTAATTTTTATTTTTCTGTGTTTGGGCAAAACAAAAGAACACCTGCAACAATGCAGTGTAAATTGTTTTTGTAATTTGAAATTTTTTGATTTTGTTTTTGGACTGAATTTGTATTCTTTATTAATTTAAATTTTAAAATAAATTGAAAAATTATTTTTGTACTATTTCGTTCAGGGTCATTTCATAGGTATCATTTCATAGTTACCTAACTTAGATATGTCTTGAAAAATAAAAAAAAAAATATATGGGTATGAATTGAATTTGTGGCTGTAAAATTAAAATTCTTAAAATAAAAATTTCACAAATGTGTATGTACATATATATTTTGCAATAGGTAGATATATGAATATTTTAAATAAAAGCGGGATTGAAGTTTAATAAAAAACTAATAAATATTTTAAATGCACATGTAATCCCCATCACGTCCAGAAATTTGTGAATTACCCTCTTATAACACGCTTCGTACCTCTAGCCACACGGTTACATATTTTTATTTATGTACATGCAACAAGGTGAAGGTTTTGAGGATGTGACTATTCAGGATTTTCAATATTTATTAGTGACGAAAGCGATCTGGTAGAATTAGCATTAGAAACTGTAAATGAAGTTCTTTATGCGAACAGTAAAACTGATTGTTTATAAATAAAAATAATCATAACTAAACAAATGCAAAAGAAAAGGATTCGCCTAAGCATAATATAAATAACAAATATTTTATTTCCTTTGTACCTCGTACAGTATCGTACAATAATGTTGAACATTTCAAAAGATGAAAATTTATAAAATATTTAACTTTGTTTTGTTGTTTTTTCTTTTGTTCATCAAAATAAAAAATAACACTAATGGAAGCGTCTAAACTGTTTTTATAATTTCTAATTCTTTGATTTTGTTCTTGGATTGAATTGGAGTTTTGTTTCAATTTCAAATAAAATGTAAAATTCTATTTAAATTACTTTTTTATGCGTTGAAAAATAACATTTCATAGGCACCACTTAGATAGGTTTTGAAAAAAAAAAATGTACCTGTTTTAGAATTTGTGGCTCTAAAATTAAAATTCTTTAAATAAAATTTTACAAATGTACAAATAATATGTACCTACCTATGTTATAAAATATATTTTAAACAAAGAGAAAAGGCAGAATTGAAGTGTAATAAAATAATAAACACTTTGAATTTAATAAAAATAAATAACTTGAATATAAAAATGAAAATGAAAAATTAAATAAACAAAAATAATTTCTTAAATTTATTATAATATTACTAGTATTAACAATATTATAATATTAGAAAAAATAAATAATTTATTAATTTATGTTTTCAATTACTTCAATGTGCTTATCTTTTTTGTGCCACACTGCAGTAAGTACAGATTTTGCACACTATCGTAATTCATATATATGCATGTATTCCTTGATTTCTTAGTGTATAACTGTATAGTGCATAGTAGAGGTAGAGTGTAGGTTATTAAGATTTTCTTATCATAATATATTAACAATGAACGTGAAAATTATTTTTGAATATTCTATTTCTATATTAAAAATTTTTAATTCTCCTTTCTTTATGAATTTCCAATTTAAAGTAAGTTGTTTGTGTTTGCATTAAAAATGTAACATTTTGGTTCCATGACAAAATTTCATAAAGACAAAATTTCATATTTAAAACAATTAAATGTTTAAATTTTTATTAATCATTATAAAATGTGGAAGAAATTGTCAAAATCTGTAGTTGATTAATAATTCCTTTCAAAATATGATTTTGTTTTATATTTTTATAAGAATTGTTTTATATAAGAATTAGGTGGTTATGCTGAAGTCCGTCGAAGTTACAAATTAAAAAAGCGCTTCAAACGAATAATATCTTTTATCGTTTTCAACAAAATCTAATGTGTAACAAAAAATTACTATTAAATTTTAATTTGTATATACCTACATATATAATTAAAAATGTATAAGTTTTACTTTTAATTTATGTACATATTACGTTATGTAATTATTAAAAAATTTATAACTTTTTACAAAATAAATAAAAAAAAACTTAAACTGTCAACGCCTTTTTTATTTGAAATAAAAAAAAATCTTCCAAAACATTTAATATTGATTTCTGCACAGACTTTGGAGTCGAATTTCAGAATACTGATATTTTTCGTATTTCGGTCGGAAATTTTTTCGGGGATATTCCGCTTCGGACTTCAGCATAACCACTTAGTATTCTTACTTTTTATTAAGAAAAAACAAGTACTTTCATTACAAAACCAAATAATTTCAAATTTTTTATAAAAACTTAAATTGGGATTAAATTTTTTTAAATATGTAATTGTGTCTTTGAAATTTTGTACCGACACCATGCATTTCATATTATGGCATACTCTACATCTACCCAACAAGTGTGTATTTGATACGACATACACAACATTACCTCATTGCCGCTACTACACTATATGTATGTTATATAAAAGCAAAAACAAAAAAAAAAAACAAAAATTAAAATCATTTTAAAGATTCTCTCTCTCAAAGCTAGAATCTATACAGTTGAACCTGCATAAAAGAAAAATTTTTAGTTCAATATTTTGTATGAGTTTCTGTTAACGAAGACATTAAAATGACGTATTACAAAATTTTAAAGTGAGTTTATCTAGGTCCTACTGTGTACTGGTCCTACCTCATATTTTCAAAATTTTTTTAAGCAAAAAAAAATCGTCACAAAATTTGTTCCGCATAGTTTCTCTATATTATACTTCCTTTATGGTTGAATGCAAAGAATATCTACAATCAGTGTTACCAGAAGTGAAGGTTTTCCTTCAAAATTAAGGTTTTTCTATGTCTCTTTTGAAAAAAACCTTCAGTTTAAGGTTTTATGAATATACAAAGATTCACGAACAAAAAACCTTAAAAAATAAGGTTCTAAATAGTTTTTTTTTATTTCACATTTTTCTAACTGACATATTTTTATTTGTTTCAATAACAACTGAATTTCTTTCCTAAAAATTTTTATGTTGAAAAGGCTCAGACATTCTTCGAAAAAAATTCTCAATTTCTTATAAATGTGTCTGTCTGCTAAATATTGTGTTATGTTATGGCATTTCTTTTAAAAAACACTTTTGTGGGTCAATATGTAAATATGTAAATTTCACCTTAATTGAATGCAAAGAATATCTATAATCTATATCAAGAGTTGTTACTCTTTTTATGGATATACTTTGGTTAAATGGTTATTGAAATGGGTATTTTGTTGAATTGAAGCAAATTGAAACAAACATATAAAGTCCAAGGCAAGTTAATTAAGGCAAATATAATAATAGGTAATAAATCACAATAAATGCTCAAAGTGAGCGCCATTTGCCTGAATAGAAGCTAGGGCACGTTTACAAATCATTCTCTCATTAAAACTAGTCTTTAATCTTCCAATGAGATATGCCACAGAATCTTTGTTTTTAGACATAGTTAAACATGTGTTACCAGTAAAAGGAATTTACCAACTCTCGATCGCTTGCTATGTACATCAAGTAATCACAAACCAGATACATCATACTCTTGACTTTAATTACCCATCTCATCACCATCTTTTGGGGAGTAGAGGAAATCTAAGTACACAAGTGTTGAATACTGAATTCGGAAAACGAAAAATTAGCTATATCGGTCCTAATATATATAATTCAATTGAAAGATCGATAAAAAATATTTAGTCTTTGAATTCTTTCAAACAAAATATAAAAAGATAATTTTCATAGACAAACAAATTGAAATCCTTTCTTTTTTAAGTTAATTGTTATATTTTCCTTTTTAAACATCTAGAAATTTCTTTTTTTTCTGTTCTCGCCTTAAATTCTTTTAATTCATTTTGCTAGTTTTTTTTATTTTATTTTTTATTTTGTTTTAAATTTTAAGTTTTCGCTTCCTCCATATTTTGTTAGAATTTTTTATTATTTGTTAAAATTTTATTTTATTATTTGTTAAACTTTTCTTATAATCTTACTTATTTTAATTACTACTCGTCAGGTGTTTAGGTTAGTATAGGTTAGTTTAGTCTAGTTCCTTCAAGGACTTTAGTCACTGGAACAGACAATAATTAAATTACAACATATAAGTGCATTTTAACATATTATTGTAATACGAAATTTGATGTAATTTAATTGGTTAATTATAATAAATGAAATTGAAATTGAAATTCTTGTTATATTTATAGTTGACAATTGCTCTCTAATAGTCTGGGCTGATGTTCCTATTCGTCGCTCTAGTTCTTCCAAAGATGTGATTTCGGTTGCATAAACGAGGTCTTTCATAGTTCCCCATACATAGAAATCCATAATTGTAAGATCAGGAGATTGTGCAGGCCAATGTATGGGTCCGTTTCGAACAATCCAACGATTAGGATATTCGCTATTCAGAAAATTTGTAACGAGCCGGCCATAGTGACATGTTGATAAGAATGAGTCGCCCGTTGCGTCTAGCAGAGGTTGTAGTTCATTTTGAAGAAATTCCAGATATGTATCGCTATTTTTTTTTTTTTTTTTTTTTATTTCAAAAGTTAACTATAATACAATAATTTATTAGATAGTTTCTTCACCTAAGTGGCATTGTAGAAACATACATACTATAAAAGAAGGCAACAAGCGCTTTTAGAATAAACTACGTTAGTTTTAATGAAGCTATATAAAAAAAAAATCAAAAAAAATAAAAAATAAGAATAAAATACAAGAATAATAAATTATAAAAACTTAAATAAATCTTAAATAATATTTTAAATTTTAAATTTTAGATTATATATTACTAAGATAAACAAATTATATATTTTTATTAAATTTTATATTAAGCATTATATTAAGTTAAACAAATGATCCAACTCCCAAAGAAACTCCTTTAGTCGTTTTTTAAAAGAACCCACTGATGCTATATTTTTAATATTACTAGGTAACCGATTGCATAACCCAGATCCAGACACTGAAATTCTCTGAGATGCTAGCACATTATTAACTCTTGATATCCTAATATTATTTCGATTTCTAGTATTAAAATTATGAGTACAATTTTGAATGGAATTTATGTTGTAGTACCCGATATTATTAAGTATTTTATATATCCCCAAAATTTGTTGATATTGAAAAATTCCTTTTATAGGCATTATTTTTAAGTTTAAATATAAGCGATGAGTATTATAGCGTAAAGGTAAATGTAGAATATTTTTCAAAATTTTATTTTGTGAATTTGGATTTGAGAAATTCTATTATTGGACGCCCAGATTGCTGTGCCGTATGAAAGAATAGAATTTATATATTTGTATTTATATTTAAATAAAATACCATTAAAAGTATTGAGCTTTCTATCTAACATATCAATATATGGCTGCCAACTTAAATATTTGTCAAATATGACTCCAAGAAATTTAATTTCATCAACTTCTTTCAAAACTACATTGCCAATTTTAATTTCTATACAACCTATATTTCTTTGACTCTGTCTAAAATGGATGATTTTAGTTTTTTTCGCGTTCATAACGATTTTGTTCAATCTGAAATACTCCGTTATTATCATAGTATCATGCTCTACATGAGATTTAATAGCTTCTAAATTATTACCAGAGTGGAACAAGCTGCAGTCGTCTGCGAATAGGTATAATTTACCTATTAATGGCAATTTGTGTAAATCATTTGTGTAGATTAGAAATAATAAAGGACCCAATATAGAGCCTTGAGGAATACCAATGTTAACTGAATTGTAGGAGCTAAAGCAGTTATTATACGAAACAAACTGATTTCTATTCTTTAAATAGCTTTCTATTAACTTCAGCGAACCAAATCTAAAGCCCAAAAAAGATAATTTTGTTAGAAGCAAATTATGGTTAACTGTATCAAAAGCTTTTTTCAAATCGATGAATAAACCTGTAACAATATTAAAGTCAGAATTTTTCTCACAGATCATATCTACAACGTCAATTAAAATATTTTGAGAACCAATACCTTTTTGGAACCCATATTGATAAGGAAGTTGTTGGATATCAGATGATTATTTATATCAATATACATGGCTTTTTCAATTATTTTATAAAATACCCAAGGTATGGCTATAGGTCTGTAATTTGAAACATCAGTTTTTAAACCCTCTTTGTAGATGGGAACTACTTTTTGAATTTTAAGAATGTTTGAAAAGGAGCAATCGTGGACTATTTTATTGTATATCTTACGAAGAATATAAATTGTATAAATTAAAGAAGAATAAATTGTTTGAGAGTTTTTTATTATTTTTGTTGGAATTCCATCATGTCCCGTTACATTTACTTTTTTGAACTGAAAATTGGGGAAATCATTATTTAAAGAAGAAAAGAAATTAATATTATCATTAGGTCTCACATTTACTAAATTAGATATAATTAAACCAATGTTAGCAAAATAATTGTTAAATTCATCAGCAATAAGCTTAGGGTCTTCAATGTAAGTATTATCATTACTTATTAAAAATTTAATTTAATTTTTATTTGATTTACCCGACAGTTCATTTATAAAAGACCATAGTTTTTTCTGGTCATCCACACAAGGCTAAATATGGTAAGCATAATAGTTCTTTTTACAATTTTTAATTAATTTAGATACAAGTTTATTTAAACTAACGAAAGCTGACCTTAAATTTAAATTATTTCGATTACGTTTATATTTATTTCTTAATTTGTTCTTCTCTCTAATTAGATTTTTTAAATTATTATTCATCCATGGAACTAACAAATCTCTACAGTCAATTTTTGAATCCCTTACTATAGAATTTGAATCAGTAATTTGTTTGGTATCAGAAACTAACATTTCACACACGTTATTAGCATTTAGATTACTGTAATTATTTCTACTTGGTAAAAATTTGTTTATATCAGTGATAATATTGCTACAACATACTTTAACTGCTCGATACGATTTAATATGGTTAATATTTATTTTTTTATTCAATAAAATTATTAACGCATTATGATCACTGATAACATTTTCTATTGAAGATATATCAGTGCAAATGTGTGTATCATTACAATACACATGATCAATACATGTTTTATTACTTGATCTTGTTATTAAATTATGACGATGATTGTAGTTGAAGGAAGTAAGAAATAAATCAAAGTGGTTCATCATTGAATAAATTTATGTTAGTATCACCTGATATCAAACACGGTTCGGTCGAAATTTTGGAAAATATAAGTTCAATATTATTAAAGAAAATCTCGTGTTTGCATTTCTGTGATCTATAATAGTTGATTAAGTTAAGCGGCTTATTATTGTACGATAAGTCGTATATTTTTATCCATAAAGCATTAAAATAATTTTTTTTAATATTATCAAGTAACAAAAATTTTAATGAGTTGTGAATATATATACTAACACCTCCATAGCAATCATGACGGCAAGAATGAATCGCATGGTAATTAGGAATATCATATAATTTAAGTAATTTAGAATCAAACCACGTTTATTGAATATTTAATATTTTAGGTGTTTCTTTTAGTGAGTGGATCAATTGTTTAAATGAATTAAATTTTTTAATTGAAGATAAACTTCTAGCATTAAATGAAAGAATATTAAAGTTGTGTAAATTAAAATTATGAAAATGATTGTTAAAACCTTCTACAGACTTAAAATACATAGAATAATTGAAATTTATAATAAAATAATCTTATTAAACAATATATAAATTTAAAGAAAAAATTGGTGCCATTATAAACAATAATAAACATACTATACCTATATATTATAATATAATAATACATACAAAAACGTGAAATATATTGATCAACTATTCAGCTGTACTGTTGTAGTCATCATCGTCATCACTGCTGCTTATGGGTGGATTCGTTTTAGTAGGATTTGTTCGTTTTTTTAGTATGGATTTGTCATTATATTTAGCATATATATTTCCATGGGCAGCAAACCCACTGCTGTTAAATTTCTTGCGTAACGAAGTGTCCGAATTCCTTCACTAGTTAGAGCATCAAAAAAAGAAAGATTTTTATATTGAACAAAATCTTTAAGATTCTTTTTTTTATCCATAAATTTTGATTTGGTTAAAGAATTGGAAAATTCCACTTTAGATAACGATTTGTTAAAAGTTTTACCATCTTTAGTTTTCACTGTGTAGTTTTTTATTGTATTACAATATAGTATATCACCTTTGTTAATTTCAACGTTTAAAGCTTTCCCAACTTCAATAATTTTTGAAACAATATCATTATTGATTATAGAAGAGTCACCTTTTATCATAACCTGATTTTTGATACTATTAGCTTCTAGATGATTAATAGTTATCTTAAGATTAGATACGTCATCCTTAAGTTTCCTATTTTCATTTTTGATGCTTTTATTTTCTTGTAAGGTTTTGTTTAATTTATCATTTATTTCATCATATTTCGCGTTTACAAAATTAACAGATATACGTAATTCTGAAAATTCCTTACCAGGACTATCTAACTTATTAATAATTATATTGTATTGCTGTTTCAATTCATTGTCTTGCACTTTTACACTTTCAGACTTGTTGAATTTTTTATGGAAATTAGATGAGCACTCTTGACAGTAAAAAGGTTTATCTTCATTTTTACTTAAAGTCTCATAAGCTTTTTTATTTAGCATTGAACACTTAAGATGACTCCATTTGTTACACTTGTCACATTGGAGGCTCAAATCTTCCTCGTCACTAGATATAATATCTATTGTATACACTTTACACTTTGATCTAATTCTATTATTGGTTGAAAACCTTTTATTTTTTCCCATAATTTTTATTAATAATTTTATTAGTATTAATTTAAAAAATATAATTTATATTTATATTTTTAAGCAGTAAAATTTACTTGACGCTTACATAACAGCGTTGCCAGCTGATGGCAGCCTGTTTGGCAAAATAAAAGGTCCTATAAGCAAATTCACCCCAGCCCAATCACCCCAGCCCATACATTTACACAGAATCTATGTTGAAATGATGTCTGCCTTGATGTGTGTGGATTTTCATTGGCCCATGTATGCAGGTTGTGGAAATTAGTTACACCATCTCTAGTGAAATTTGCCTCGTCAGTCCATAAGATACTTTTAACAAAATTATCATCAGCGAAGTGTTGCTCAAGCAGCCAACTACAAAATTCAACTCGTGCAGGATGGTCTTGCGGTAATAACTCCTGGACCGGTGTTGAATGATAAGCATGTAAGTTTTCTTGACGTAATACTGCAAAAATTTGCCAGCGCGAGACATTGCGTCGCAATGCTAACCTTCTCGTACTAATTCCAGGATTTTCACTAAGGCAGGCCAGAATCTGTTCTTCTATATCTGCTTTTCTCAAAGTTGAGCCATGTGCAACTCGAGGCATGCTTGAGCTGCCCGTCTCTCGTAGTCTTCTGGCAAGATTTAAAAATGTCCAGACTGATGGAACTGGCCGCCTCGGAAATCTTTTACGGTACTCTTGTTGTGCAGTTACGGGATTACTAATAAAGTAATCCCGTAACCCCTGGGATAAATCCCGTAACCCCTGCAGTTACAAAAGCCGTAAATCAAATGCATATCTCCATATTCATTCGTTCTCGAACCTTGAAACTATGCGGACGAATTGTAATTGTTCGCGCAAAAAAGCAAATTCAATTCGCGCCGAAAAAAAAGTACAAAAATTATAAAATAAATAAATATAAATAAATAAAAAAAACAAAAAAATTATAATAAAAACCGCGACCGTTTTAAATAATAATAATTTTGTTACTGTCATTTTTGACACCGTGACAGAATATTAAGAAAAACGTCTTCAACAATAAAAATCAGTGCTGACAACTTAAACTCGAAGATTAAGTTAATATTGTTCATCTGGCGTCAAATTCTGGAACTTATAGAAAATATCTTTGTCTTATATAAATTATAAATTGTAAGTACTATTTGATTTATGAATATTTTTTATTAGTCTTATATAGCGAATATTTATTAAATTATAATTAATTATCTATAATTAATAATTAATATAAAATATAATTGTATATAATTGTATATATATATCTTATGATATATATATATTAATTATTCTATATTAGTTTTGTTTAAACAGGTATTTTTTGTGTTGAGTGTATATTTATGTATATACCTGTATATTCATAACAATTATATTCTAACACTTTAGAATGCCTTTTTAAACTTCTAAATACAACTATTTTATAGCATAAATAATATAAAATATAATTATATAATAAATAACCGGATATGACGTTGCGCACTCCACCGCTCTCATCTGATAAAAAAGATTCGTCCTCGACATCGACATCAACAGGATCAACACTAACTCGAGCTTCAACATCCTCAAACATTAATAGCATTCCAAACACATCTAATAACTCAACGATTAAAGAAGATGATTTACACCAAGAGCTTCAGTCGCTGCGAATGCAATATGAAGAACTAAAGAAGCAGTTAAAGGAAGTTCTATCAAAACACTCTACTGAAAAGGTTGTACCAGTTGTGACCCTTTTTGATAATGCCGAAAAAAAAAATGGTATAAACAGCTTCGAACTTGTCATTAATTCAAAAAAAAAAAGGAAGAAGGATAGTCCTCAAAAACTGCCTCACCCAAAACAAACCAGAATCAATGATTACTGGTTGAATAACTCCAAAGAATTCACCAACAGATTTAGCGAACTCGAAACAGCTGAACCTGAAGAAACTACACAGGATACAAAATCGCCAAAACCTCCTCCAATTTATGTGTCTGGGGTTCAGAACATGTCTCCTCTTATTAACCTTTTAAGTCAAACTTGCTCAGCCGAATACTTCACTAAGGTTCTTAAGGGAAATGAAGTGAAAATTCAAGTGACAGACATCAATGACTACCGAGAAACAGTTGAAGGATTAAAACTAAAGGAAACTCAGTTCCATACGTATCAACTGAAACAGGACAAAAGTTTTAGAGTGGTAATCAGAGGTCTACATCCTTCTGTAGGACTAAATATAATTAAAGATGAACTTAAAAAATTAGATCACGAAGTAATTAACATCTACAACCTCAAACAGCGTAGAGGAGAAAATGAATTTGCAGTACCGCTTTTCTTCGTAGATCTTAACCAAAGTGAAAATAACAAAGATATTTACAAAATACGATATCTGTTACATACACGTATAACTGTAGAAGCTCCAATAAAGAAAAAGGAAATACCTCAATGTACCAAATGCTAGCGTTATGAGCACACTTGGAAATACTGTAATAGGTTGCCTAAATGTGTAAAGTACGCTGGTGATCATATCTCAAAGAATTGCCCAAACAAATACCTAGGGTCTAATGTAAAGTGCACTTTGTGTCTAGGAAATCATCCCGCTAATTACAAGGGTTGTCAACGGTATAAAGAAATTAAAGAAAAAAAATTTCCCAGTTTACGTAATAGGCAGCTACCTCAACAAAGTCATAGCGCTGAGGAAGTTAAAGGAACAAGTGATATTCAAACTGTTTTTGGCCATAAATCCTATGCGGAAATATTAAAAAACAAGAGTGATACGCCACAGCAACCAGCTATCATATCAAACAATAATGCAACTTGTACTATCAGCTCCTCAACCAATTCAAATGAAGTTTTCGAATTAAAAAACATGGTGAAAGAATTAATGTCACAAGTTGGGCCTTTGATTAAACTCGTTAATACACTTCTCCTAAACTTACATAAAAATAGCTAAACTCCTCAACATAGTCGTCTGGAATGCCAACGGACTGTCAAACCATCAACAAGAATTGTATCATTTTATTATTGATCACCAAATAGACATCTTGTTAATTTCTGAAACCCATTTTACAAACAAAAGTTATTTTAACATAAAAAATTACAACACATATTCCACAAATCATCCTGATGCGACGGCTCATGCTGGTACTGCAATAATCATCAGGAAAAACATACAGCACTATGAACTTCCTAAATATAAATTTAATCATATTCAAGCAACAAGTGTCGTGATAGCTGACTGGAATGGACCCTTAACTATTTCAGCTATATATTGCCCTCCTAAACACAATATCAACAAATCTCAATTTATTGATTATTTTAAAACTCTGGGAAATAGATTTATTGCCGGTGGAGATTATAATTCTAAACATACGTTCTGGGGCTCTAGGCTGATCACTCAAAAAGGAAGGCAGCTACTACTAGCCATGCAAGAATTCAACTTGAATTATCTGTCTACTGGACAACCTACATACTGGCCTTCTGATCTTAATAAGACACCGGATCTTTTGGATTTTTGCGTCTCGAAAGGTATCTCACCAAAACTATTTACTGTGAAATCAAGCCTCGAGCTGTATTCAGATCATACTATACACAGACACAGATTATCTCTGCCTCATCCAAAGTAGTAATAACTCAAAATGAACAACGGTTACATACAAGGAAAACAAACTGGGATAATTATAGAAAGGAAATTGAAATGAAAACTTCTCCAAATATAGGACTGAAAAACCCCCAAGATATCAATGAAGCTATAAAAAACCTAAATATAACCATGATTGAAGCAGCAATGTCATCAACTCCGACGCAAGGTAACATCCGAAAATATGTTATTTCTCCACCTGAAATAAAATCCAAAATCATGGAAAAAAGAAACCTTAGGAAATATTGGCAACAAACTAGATCCCCTGAAATCAAAGCCAGGTTAAACCGTGCAATCAAAGAATTTAAATTTTTGTTAAATAAAAGCAGAGAAAGTTCGTTGAAGAATTACCTTGAAAGACTAACATATACCGATCTTAATGACTACTCACTGTGGAAAGCAACAAGAAAACTGAAACGGCCACAACAAATTATACCTCCACTAAGGAAATCAAATGGTTATTAGGCCAGAAGCGGTGGTGAGAAAGCAGAGCTTTTTGCATCACATTTACAAAAAGTGTTTGTACCGTATCCACCAGTAATTTCAACCGACGAAAACAACAAGATTGAAAATTACCTTGAAGTGCCTTATCAAATGGATTTACCGATAAAGAAAGTCCGGATAAAGGAAGTACAGGAAATTATAAAAAACTCTGTGTCAGACAAGAAGGCTCCTGGGTATGATGGTATCACAGGCAAAATGGTAAAGGAACTTCCGTATTGCAGTATAAAATTCTTAACCCACATTTTTCATGCTATATTAAGAACTAGCTACTTCCCAGATATCTGGAAAACTGCTCATATCATAATGTTAGCTAAACCGGGGAAAGAGCCAAATGAGACTAGTTCATATAGACCAATAAGTCTTCTGCCAGTAATATCAAAATTAATCGAAAAACTAATAGCCAAAAGATTGATTAAAATAAATAATGAACGAGATATCGTACCAGCTCATCAGTTTGGCTTTCGTCACAATCACGGAACAATTGAACAAATACATAGAGTAGTGAACCATATAAATAATTCACTTGACAAGAAAAAATACTGTTCTGCAGCTTTTCTGGACATTTCGCAAGCCTTCGACAAAGTTTGGCACAAAGGTCTCCTTTACAAGCTTGAAAAACTACTTCCTCACCACTACCAGCAACTTTTGTCAACTTATTTATCAAATAGGAGGTTCTTCGTTAAATACAACGGGGAACAATCGTCACTAAAAGAAATTAAATCTGGGGTTCGTCAGGGAAGTGTCCTTGGCCCACTACTTTACCTGATATTTACAGCAGACCTTCCAACATCGCCGAGGGTACTCACTGCTACCTTTGCTGACGACACAGCGGTCTTAGTGTCTCATACTAATCCGAGATTAGCTTCAGAAGTTCTTCAGAACTACTTATTGGATATACAAAACTGGCTGAAAAAGTGGAGAATAAAGGCCAATGAATCGAAATCCCTTCATATCACCTTTACTAATCGCAAGGGAAATTGCCCCGCTGTTCACCTTAACGACATGGAATTGACTCACCAAGACTCGGTTAAGTACTTAGGTATGCACTTGGATAGACGCCTCACTTGGAAAAGTCACATCATCAGCAAAAATAAACAACTACGATTAAAATTCAACCAATTAATTTGGCTAATAGGTCGTTTCTCCAATTTATCCCTAGAATGTAAAGTTGCAGTGTACAAAGCTATCATCAGGCCAATCTGGAGCTACGGGTTGGAACTATGGGGAACAACTAGTAACTCCAACATCGAAATAATAGAACGCTTCCAGTCCAAAGTATTAAGGTCTATAGTTAACGCGCCTTGGTATGTCCGAAATGACACAATTAGATCAGATTTAAATATCCCATCTGTTAAGAAATTCATTAAAAAGAAAGCTGAAAAATACTATGTTCGACTGGAAAACCATCCAAATTTACTTGCTCCTCAACTCATCAATAATGAACGAACAAGCGAGCGCAGATTAAGACGCTTCAGACCGCTGGATTTATCTACTAGATTCACTTTACCTGAGACTCCATAAATATAAATTTGAATATTAAGTCAAGAATCAATGGATTTTTGACTTAGATTACATGTCAGTTACATCACGTCAATTTTAATTCCAACATTATACTCAATATCTTTTATATTTTATGTAGATAGTTGTATAGAATAAAGACAAAAAAAAAAAAAAAAAAAAATATTCTTCGTTGGAATAAGACATGGTCAATCATAAGTAAATTTTCGAAAACTTTCTTACATAGCACAGGTAGCCAAATATTACTGAAATTTTATATGACTTTACCTGAAAAACGGAAGGTCTGATATGAAAGTTGTGTATGAAAAAGTTGTACGGGATGATGTAGCGCATCAACACAATAAAAAAAAAACAAAAACTGGCGAATTTTTTCGAGAAAATCAACGTTTTTTACAAAATTTTCAGTTTTAAAAGCAAAATTTTAAGTTTGTGCAGTTATTATTCAAAAACGGTAAGTCTGATACTCATCCGTATACCGTTGATCAGGTGTATTAATTCTAAAAAAAAGCTATGAAGAAGATGTTGCTCTAGTTTCAATTTCTTCTGAGCTGTAGTTGATATTCTTTAGACATAATTTTCCTAATCCGATTTTCTTTAACCCTCTGTAGCCCAGGTAAATTTAAGGATAGACCCCTTTTCTAGAACAATTTTTTCCTAAAATACTCCAAAGAATCACCCCTTAAAAAATTTTTGCTCTAAACCTGACCACCCTGTATAGGTAGGATAAATGCTAATTGGTATAATTAATAATTATATATTTAATCATACATCTACATGATACATCATAGTATCAAAACTGTAAACAGTGAATACATTCCATGTATAAATAAGTAATAAGTATACATAATTTGTATGCTTAGATTTATTTTAAACTAACGGTTTCGGATTTTGTTAAAATAATTGAGAAGAGAATAATAATTAAAAATTACTTTTTTTTATTAAAACAATATTGTTTTTTTTATTAATTATATTATATTATAAAAATTATGTTATATTATAATACATAATAATAAAAAAAATATTTTTTTAATGAAACAAAAAAATTTGAATTAATAGAGAATCGAACTCACACAAATTTGTGATATTAAAACTTATATTAATAATATTATCCTACTAATTAACTTTTTTCCTACTAAGAGTGCAAAAAACCAAATGGGATTAATAAAAAAAAAATAAAAAGAATTTGACTTAAAAGAGAATCGACAAAAATTTCTGATATTAAGTGATGCTTTAACCAACCCAGCTAATATCTTTTAAAAATTGTTTACCCAAAATAAAAATTTACCATAAAAGAAAAATTGATTTTGATCGCCACGACCTGCATCATCACTGATTGATTGAATGAGAAAGAAAAAACGAAGCACACGAAAAACCACGAAAAGTGTGCCTTCACTAATCTTGCTCTTGTGTATTATAACATAAATAAAATAAAAGTTGATTTTGATCGCCATGGCCTGCATCATCGCCGATTGATTGAATGAAAAAAAAACGAAGCACACGAAAAACCACGAAAAGTGTGCCTTCACTAATCTTGCTCTTGTGTATTATAATGTAGATTATTTAGATATAAGTAATATTTAATATATAATTGGCGCATAGGATCTGGTTCAAAAGAGACAAGATCAAGTGGTAATCCGAACCGTTTAAAATATTAATTATAATATAAATTATAATAACTAAAAAAAAAAAAGAATATATATAGAAATTTTTTTTTTATATTAAAACAAAAAAAAAACCTAGAAACAAAAGTAATAAATATAAGAGGTAAAAAAAACAAGGCGCTACGAAATAAGTTCGATTGAAATAACTTCGATATCAAAAGTGAAATAACTTCGATAAAAAATTCACAACATTTTGTAGAAGTTATTTCACTTTTAAATTATCGAAGTTATTTCATTATGAAATAAGTTCGATAAGTTTATTAAAATTAAAAATGAAATAAGTTCGACAAAATTAAAATTATGTATTAATAAAGTGAAAATAAAACTGGTTTTAAAATGAGAGTCAATCTAAATCCCCAAAGATTTGGGAATTTTGAATGTTTTTGAAGATTTAGACCCCACGAGAAGTTTATTGTAGTTTACGGTAATTTTTTTTTACAATTGTTGTATTTGAATACGTATTTGAATAAAAGCAAAGCAAAGAAAGATAGATAATAATATAATAATTTATTAAATGTTTAACTTTCACACGGTAAACGTCATCATCAAATTAAATATTGACTACTTGTTTTTTGTTACTTTCTCAATTTATAATAATCATTTTTATTACAATGGAATTTGTTGAAATTAATGGAAAACGAAGAAATAGCAAATTAACATATGTTTTTGATTAAAATTAAAAATAATATTTATTGCACGTGCTATTTGAAACAATGTACTGCAAAAATGATCATTGTACTACCAGAACAAAAGAATCGAAAAAAGTAAAAAATTTGACAATCATAATCATTCAACGCAGGAATTTTTTGAAGAGTTAAAATTATCAAATCATATCAAAAATGATTGTGAAAATTCTTTAAGTGACATCAACGCAATGAGTGGCATTAGAAGAGTGTTTGAAATTGCAGTTAAAAGGTTAGTTTTTTTTTTGTTGTTTTTGCAATTTTACGTTTTTTATATTACATTGTATAACAATGTTTTGTTATTCGTTTTTTTTGTGGGTTTTTTTTTTTTCTTTTTTATGATCTTGACAGTAACTTAGGTAGAATCACCTTTTCGTGCTTATTTAAGTACGGTTACCAGATTATGTTATATACTCTCAATTATTTTTTGTCATTTATTATATCCCAATGACTGAAAGGTACTAGACCAGCTCGAAAAACCAATGACGCATTTTTTTTTTCTTATTGTTGTAACTATGTTTACGTATGTAGTGTTTAAATTTCTTAACTAATTGATGACGAAAAAATATGTATTGATTTTTTTTGTAGTAATCAAAATGCTGGTAAAAATATTAACTTCAATAAAATAAAAAGGCGATTACAGCAAATATCAAGCAATAAATTTGCAAATTCCCCGCCAACACCAATTGATGAATCCCTATGGAATTCTTTTGGAAAATCAATGATGAATAATTGTAACACGGCTTTCCTTAAGGCACTTATTGTAGAAGACGATTGTAGTTTTTGCATCATTTCTTCAGAAAAATCAATAAAAATTATAACAGAAAATATACCACCTGATCAACGGAAATATTTGATAGATGGAACCTTTTTTTTTTGTTTTTCCAAAAGGTTGTTTCAAACAGCTATTAATTGTGTTTATTGAATATTTTGAACAGGTAATTTTTATATAGTATTTCCTTGAGAAACAAATGCCACCGTGTTGTCGTCACGTCACACCGCACGCGCGAGCGACGCATGACGTTGCGGCAACGCGTGGCCTACACACTAGTGGCTGTCCGTCGTGGTTGAGGTTGCAATATAAATTTCGTTGCGGAGTTTTATCACCGATTTTTCGATAAAATAATGTATTTTGAAAATTTTGACGCCGAAGAATACGATAATGCTAGTAATGATGAAATTAGTGATGATAAGTCAACTGAATCTGAAAATGAATTTGACTCCTCAAGTCAACCTTCTCATCCTATTAATAAAAATGCATGCAGCAAAAGCAAAGCTGAATGGAAAATTATAAACTCAATTTTAAATAAAGATTGTTCTACTTCTGTTTCTTCTTTGAAAATTAATTCTTAAATAATATCTGAGCCATCAATCTTAGCCAATCATTTTAATAATTTTTTGTGAATACTTCCGAACAACTAGTAAATAATGTAATTTTTTTTAACGCACAATCTGAGAATTTTGTATCTAATTTTTGTGAGGAATCTTTTCAGAGACATAGCTTCTTTTTTGAACCTATAACGTCTTTGGCAATTCATAGACTCATTATGAGTCTTTAAATATCTAGTTCTGCACCTAACGATTCTTTTTCCAATAATTTTTTGAAGAAGGTTTCGCTACTTATTGTTGATGTTTTAAGTTATGTTTTTAATCTCAGCGTTTATCAAGGAATCTTTCCTGATGAGTTAAAAGTAGCTGAAGTAATACCCCTTTTTAAAAAAGGAAATGTATTTGAATCTAATAACTACAGACCTATTTCTATATTGCCTGCTATTTAATCAATATTTATACAATATAATAACAAACAGTTTCAAATTATAATTCTTACAAAATTGTTATTATTACTTTTTTTTCAATATTGTCCAATGCACATAAATTACGCACATGAATTAGGCACATAAATTACGCACTTGACAATATCTCACATATTACACAATTTCCATTATTTAAACAATAACACTAAATAACAAAATAAATCACAAATGCATTCTTTTGTCTGAAGAAAACAAAAACAATAACAATAAGAATGCATATGTTTGCATTAATATTGCCTAACATTTACACGCCGGGGGGCGCAGTAGGTAGAGTGCCTGCCTTTCAACCGAAAGGTCCCGGGTTCGATTCCCGATGAAGCAAAAAAAAAAAAAATGCTTCATTGGTTTTTCGAGCTGGTCTAGTACCCTTTGTCATTGGGATATAATAAATGACAAAAAATAAAATGAAACTATTCTATTTAAGAAGGCTTAGTTCCTGACAATAGTAGTAGTTTTCCACATTTAATGAGTAGATAAGCCAGTAATTTGTTAAAATAAAATACTCAAATTATTGTAGATTTTGTAGTGTAAAATTGCAGTACCGTACTTAATTAAGCACGAAATTCTACCTAAGTTACTGTCAAGATCATTAAAAAAAAAACCAAAAAAAACATTTGAAAGTAAAAAAAAATTAATACATGTGGTGATGATCGAATGACGAGTATTTGACCAATAGCATCACCAAATATATTCATTGAATTGGTTCGAACTGCGCAAAAGTAAATTATAAAACTCATTCTGGAAGTAAACCTAGTTGAGCAGTTGTTCCGTTTGTAGTGAATAAATATAAGATATTTTTGAGTATTTATAAGGAACTTTATTAAATAATAAATAAAGAATAATAATAAAAGTATTGATAAAGAAATTTATGAAATAATAAATAAATAAAAAATAATAATAAAAGATACTCTCAAAAATCTCTAACTAAAAAAAAAGTCTTTTATTAATAATTTGCGTAACATGTGTCAACCATGATATATAAAACATAACCAAAATGATTTGATAACAAACGCAACCATAAAGAAACTGACAGTTGAACGGGAGATAGAAGAAATTCTGCAGTCGATCATTGATTATAATTGTGATTGGTTCATTTTGCATTTTGCCTAATTAATAAGAAATATAGTTTAACTAATAAAAGAATGTAAAATAAAGAAGTATTATATTTATGTTTAATAATTGTTTTTCAATCATTTTACAATTCAGAAGTGGGATAAATAAATCCAAGCAAAAGCGAAAATCATAACTAAAAGGTTGAGGTTATGAAAAATTGAAGCACATGGTGGTAGTATTAAAGTGTACGTATAATTCGGAATTGCTAAACGAGATAACCTAAATTTATCGAGAACGTAAAAGACAGAAATATTATTGATACCTTAAAAAAAATGGAACGTGAGGAATTAAATAAACGAACGGTTAAAGAATTAAAAAATCTACTAAAAAATTTAAAGTTATCACAAAATGGAAATAAGTCATCATTAATTAATCGGTTATTAAATATTGATGATAATAATAGTAGAAATGAATCAGTTACGTCAATAAGAAGTGAAGCACGAACGATCGTAGAGAATGTTGGAAGTGATTCGGCACGTAATGTCACCTTCAACTCACCAGTAATAAATACATCAACGCCTGTAATGAATTGGAACGGACAAGGAAATTTTTTAACCTTCGGACCAAGAGAATTAATGGAAATTCTCCCTGAGTTCAATCCGGAGGATAAAAAAAGTTTAACGGCAGAAGAATGGTTAAAGCGAGTAGAAAAACTTAAAACATTTTATAGTTGGGAAGATCCATTAGTCCTAATTTCAATTGGACCAAAGTTCAAAGGATTAGCTAGAGCGTGGTATGATCGTACAGATGATTTTTGTACATCATGGAGTGATTTTGTAAAGCAGTTTAAAGATAAATATATGCCAATTGTAAACGATGCCGACATACATATGGGTATGCTAGGAAGAAAACGTAAAAATGACGAAACGCTAATGGAATATGTCGCGGAGATGTCACGACTCGGAAATAAGGGTAATTTAAAGGAGAATGCCATTGTTAAATATTTTATTTTAGGCATGCGTGATGAGCAATTATATGCAGCTTTTCAAGGACAACGTATTGACACGATAGCAGAATTGCGTGATAGAATCTCTTGGTGTGAAAGTTTTAGAACCACAAATATAAGGGAAGTAAAACAAAAACAGAATACATTTCAGCAAAAGCCGACTTTCAAATCGATTACATCTGAAAATGCCAACAACGAACAAAGAACACTGAAGGAAGAAAAATTTAAAACGTCAACGCAGTGTTTTAATTGTTACCAGTCAGGTCATTTCGCCAGAAATTGTCCTGCACCACAACGTCGATCTCGTTGCACCAAATGTAATCGAGTGCATAAACGAGGTGAACCCAGTGAATGTCCAGATGTTTCACGAGTAGGAGTTATCGAATATTCAAAATCAACACCCTATCATAAGATTGTAATGGTTAATAATAACGAAATGGTAGGACAAATAGATTGTGGCAGTCCTCTTACGCTGATTGCAAAAGAATATGCTGATAAATGTTTAACTGATCGAAAAAACTGTAAAGTCAACTTCGCTGGATTCCTAGGAGGAGAATATTGCTCAACTGAAAAGTCAAATGTCGAACTAATCATCAATAACGTAAAATTAAGAATAGATGTCTATGTAGTAAACAGTAAATATATGCCCGTACCATTGTTAATAGGACGCGATGTGCTAGATCGCCCAGATGTAAAATTTTATAAAGAGAACGGAGAAATAATTATAGAAAATAAATGTTCTGAAAAAGAAGTTAACTGTGAAGTCAAACGTGTAGTGAAAGAGGATGAAATAAATCAAGGAACGTCGAACGCAAAAGAACGAGAATCGTTAATCAAACTATTAAACAATTTTAATGAATTGTTCCCTAAAAATATGAAACAACTAGGATTAACTAAAGAAATCGAGATGAGTATCAAATTAACTGATCAGAGACCAGTACAACAAAAACCATTCCGAGTGCCATATGCAAAAAAAGAAATTATCGATGATAAGGTAAACGAATTAATGGAGAACAACATAGTAACCCATTCAACTTCAAATTATTCGAGTCCTGTATTATTAGTAAAGAAAAAAAATGGAGAAGAACGTCTATGTATCGACTATCGACAATTAAATTTAAAAATTGAAAAAGAAATTTGCCCCACACCAAATATCGAGGAAGAATAACAAGTGGCCAGTTCTTATAACTATTTCACCAGTCTTGACTTAAATAGTAGGTATTACCAAATACCAATAGAAGAAGAATCTCGTAAGTACACAGCCTTTATAACATCAAAGGGTTTGTTTGAATTTAAACGAATGCCGTTTGGGCTCAAAAATGCCCCAACTGTCTTTCAAACACTTATGTATAAATTAAAAAAGGAAATAGATATAGATATCCAAATTTATATGGATGATATTTTAATCGGAAGTACAACAGTGGAAGAAGGGTTACAAAAATTAAAAATAGTATTAAATAAAATTAGAGAATTTAAATTAACATTAAATTTAACGAAATGCAGTTTCTTACAACAAACAATAGAGTACTTGGGTCATCATATTTCACCTAGCGGAATATCACCTGGCTCGATAAAAGTAAAAGCAGTACAAGAATTTAAACAACCAACGAATGTCAAAGAAGTACGTCAATTTCTAGGACTATGCAGTTATTTTAGAAAATTTGTACAAAATTTTGCTAAAATTTCAAAACCAATTAACGAATTATTAAAAAAAGATAGCCAGTTTATTTGGTCTCAACAACAAGAGATAGCTTTCAATACGTTGAAACAAATTCTGTGTAGTAAACCATTATTAACCTCATATGATGTAAGAATGATTCATGAAGTTCACACCGATGCAAGTTCAGACGGTCTTGCTGGAATTTTATTACAACAAGACGGGAAATACTTAAAACCAGTCGCATACTTTAGTCGAACAACAAGCGAATCTGAAAATAAATTTCATAGCTACGAACTGGAGGCTCTAGCGATAGTTGAATCGTTGGAGCGTTTTAAATACTATTTATTAGGAAAACGTTTTACTGTAGTCACCGATTGCGCATCTTTGAGAACAACTATGTCAAAAAAGAATTAATCCCAAGGATTGCACGGTGGTGGCTAAGACTTCAGGAGTTTGATTTCAATTTGGAGCATCGTAGTGGCAGCCGCATGACTCATGTTGATGCCTTGAGCCGTGCACCTAACGAAAAAGTGGTTAATGAACCTGAAACCGCTTCTCTGAAAATAATGGGAGTCGAAGTTACCCGACTCGACTGGCTGTTAACTATGCAAATACAAGATCCTGATTTGAAAAATATAATTGACAATCTACGTTCAGATAAAGTAGATAAACATCTTGCTAACGAGTATTGTATTGACAATGAACGTTTATTTAAAAAAATCAATCAAAATAAAAGGTGGGTGGTGCCAAAAATGGTACGTTGGAGAATAGTTCGTGAATGTCATGATCTCGTCGGACACCTTGCTTTAGAAAAAACACTTGAACGTATTCAACGATGGTATTGGTTTCCACGCATGAGGAATTATGTGTCAAAATACTTAAGGGCTTGCGTCGAATGCTGTTATAATAAGAAGCCGGGTGGAAAAACGGAAGGGGAGATGCATTTCGATGAAATTGAGCCAATACCTTTTCATACTATACACTTGGATCACTTGGGACCGTTCCCTAAAAGTAGTAAGGGGAATATGCACGTGTTGGGAATTTCAGACCCATTTAGCAAATTTGTAATATTGCGAGCTGTTAAGTCTACAAATACGGCTTCAGTATTAAAGGTGTTAGACGAAGTAACAGAATATTTCGGTACACCAGCACGGATCATCACTGACCGAGGAACGGCATTCACTGCAAAATCGTTTGAAACATATTGTAAAGAGCATTCCATGAAACATATTAAGACCGCCGTACGAACACCTAGGGCCAATGGCCAAATTGAACGAGTCAACCGAACGATCTCGACAGCTATAGCTTCTTCAACAATTAATGAACGTAAATGGGATCAAGAACTACGAAATATCCAATGGTCTCTGAATTCTATGATATCTTCCACAACAGGTCGTACCCCACAGGAAATAATATTCGATTTTAAACCCCGCGACATCTTGAAAAATAAAATTATATTGGCGTTACATGATGAAATAACCGACGAAGATCGTCAACCATTAGTAGTTGTCAGGCAGCAGGTCGCTGAAAAGATCATGGCCGCACGACAAATGTGGAAAGAACGATTTGATAAGAAACATAGGCAACCAACAAAATACGAAGTGGACGATTTAATAGTAGTGGAGAATGAACCAAATAGTACGGGACAGCCACGGAAAATACAACCGAAGTTTAAAGGACCATATGTAATAACAAAGGTTCTGGAAAATGATCGTTATTTAGTTGAAGATATTCCCGGAGCTCCAAGGAAAATACGTCGATATGCTGGAGTTTATTCTCCAGACAAAATCAAGAGGTGGTGCATCCCGGAACCAGACGATGAAATCGAGGACGATTCCAATTTTCAGGATGGCCGAATTGTCAACCATGATATATAAAACATAACCAAAATGATTTGATAACAAACGCAACCATAAAGAAACTGACAGTTGAACGGGAGATAGAAGAAATTCTGCAGTCGATCATTGATTATAATTGTGATTGGTTCATTTTGCATTTTGCCTAATTAATAAGAAATATAGTTTAACTAATAAAAGAATGTAAAATAAAGAAGTATTATATTTATGTTTAATAATTGTTTTTCAATCATTTTACACATGGTGGCAGCGGTGGGAAGTATGTACTAATTGTATCGAATAAAAAAAAATTATTAATAAAAAAAAAGTGATTCGAAAAGTGAAAATATCGTCAAAATATACAAAAATCAACATCAACTACAGCAACTACAAGGATCCATCAACATCAAGAAAAAAAAATTACCAAAAAGTAAGTCAAATAATTTATAATTCATCTACAATATTAATAATATGAAAATATCTTGTAAACCCACAGTAAGGGTAAAAAAAAAAATAAAACAATTAGCATTATAAAAAAAACATATATATTGTACATTTTTCATTGACTTTTATTACTATATAATATATAATTTTAATTTTCTTATATAAAATAAATATGAACGTATATTGTGTATATTTCTATTTCGTTTAAAAAAGAAGAAGAGAAGATACAACTAAACTCTTGTTAAAAAATAAAATATATATTTGAATAAAAAAAAATTTTTTACAAAAAAAATATAAATTAATAAAGTTTAATGATAATATTCTTTTTCGTACTGTGAAACAAGTCTATTCTTGGTCACCTAAGGTGAGGCTGCTTTAGGCATAGTACGAACTATTAAAAAAAAAAAATAATAAATATAAAAAAAAAAGTTTTTATTGTAAATATAAATTTTTAAATTTTAAATAAAAAATACTAAATGATGTCTTTTTACAAATGGTGGCAAGGTTTATTGCATAAACAAATAGATATAATAATAGTAAATAATTTTTTGTTAAATTTCAAAAATTTTATTGTTTGCATTACTAAACTAGTTACTATTTTCAAACACTCAAAAAAAACAAACCTACATTAAAAGGGTAACTCTCGTAATTTGTATCTACTCATACGTATATATTTTTTTTAATCAGGTTAAAAAAAGGGGGTTCCAGGTTATTTTAGCTGGGTGAATTGCTTTAAAAAAAAAAACAGGAAAATATAAATATTTATGCCAGGCATCGATATAAAACTCAGTCTCAGAGGAAGAAAAATAAATAAACCAGAATCTCTGCCTACTCCTGCCCCAACCTTAATGTTTTCAGAGGATATTTAAGTTGAAGGAATAAAAAAGGGAACACATTTAATAGACATAAACGAGGATAGTGGAACGGATTTGTATACGGAAATAAAAAGTCATTCCTAAAAATCCCAGTCGATTGCTCGTTCTCCTCCTAATACTACAACCAAACCAAAACTAATTTTTAATCATAAAAATACTTCAGAGAAAACACACAAGTGAAATCAGTACTTTCACACCTAGCACCTCCAACGACGCAAATTTGGACTAATATTCTCATACAGATACGGACGAGAGTTCTAGTAGTGAGCATTTTAAAGATTCACGTTTCATAAATTCTTACAAAAAACCCATCAAATACGAAACCGGAAACATGAACAGGTTCGATAAGACCCAAGCCATGAAAATGACACCAGAGTTTAGTGGTGACTCAGTAGCACTGCATAGGTTTTTGCAGCTTGCTGACATCCAATTTAAAAAAGTGAAGAACGTAGAGAAAGAATCAGCTCTTCTAGACGTAATCACGTCCAAGCTGACTGAGAGGGCTTATAATGTATTATTACCATACCATACGTACGAGAAGTGGGATAGTTTAAAAAAATCCATTACCACGAGTTTCTCAAAACTACGTGCACCACAACTGATAGCGGCTGATATCTATCGTGTCTCTCACAAGGAAGTACAGAGACCGTAAGTCAGTATGCTGCCAGAGCAGAGAGTTTATTCGATGAGTTGAACATGTCAACTACTTCGGCTCTCGAAACTGAATCAGCAGATATACAAAAGCTAAACGAAAAGAACGTTTTAGTCAGTTTTGTAAATGGTCTGCGCGATTCGTTGAGACTTATACTCCGTACTCCTAGACTTAGTACACTCATGACCGTAATCGATTTAGCTTTAGAAGAAGAACAGTTAAACACATTATAAGAAAAGGCCGAATCAAGTAATAGTAAATTATATTGTTCCTTCTGCAGAACAAAAACTCACAATACCCAAAAATATCGCAGAAAAAACAACAATACCAATAATACAAACGACAATTATAATGCTAATAATAAGATTTTTAATAAACCTAACTCTAATAATAACAGGAATTTAAATAATTTAAAAACCACAAATTTCGACCATTCTCCTGGCCAAAATCCAAATAGATTTACGAATAGTAACACCCGAGGTCACAAGTGGCCGTAGTAAATAAGCAAAAATACTACCAATATTGCAAAAACAAGGGCCACGAGCTAAGCAAGTGTAGCGAACATACAGCGGGCAGGTCAAGAAAACAGGAAAACTCCAAGAAGCTAGTATCGACCGGCATCCGATACGAGGCTCAAGATTTGACCACAGATGCTCAATGAAAAAAGTTCAAGTTTGAAATTGGAAGACAAATCACAATCCTAACCTTATATAAAAACATTTAATTTTCGAATTGGAAGATAAATCTACCTTATATGAAAAGAAAATTTTCAAGTTTGGAATTGGAAAATAAATCCCAACCCAAACCTCATATAAATAAAAATTTAAAATTAAAACAGGAGGAAGATAAACCTCCATTGCAAACCATTTCCTGAAATTTTCCTAAGTAAAACAGGAACTAAAATTTTTCGTAGTACTGGGTCTTTAAATATCACGGGCAGGAAAAACAAAACAAATAAGTTCTTAATAGATTCAGGGGCAAGTGTCTGCCTAATCAAATTAAATGCTCTAAAAGAAACTACTGAAGTGAAAAGGTTTTCTATTAAAATAAATGGCTCAGCACTGAAACCATTAAAACATTAGGTATCACTATTCTGTACGTACGGGTACCTAACACAAAAGGGAAGTTGTACCTCATACTATTCCACATAGTGGAATCAAATTTTCCCATTATGCAGGATGGCATAATTGGAGAAAATTTCTTAAACGAAACAAAAGCTATTATAGTTTATAATAAGCACCTAATAGACTTCCAATTCAATAACAGAAGAGTGACAACTCATTTCGAGACTAAAGAAAATCGAATTTCTATTCCAGCCAAATCGAAAAAAAATTTTATAATATGGGCCTGTGCCTTTTAGTGAAGAAGCTCTGGTCTTAACAAATTCTCAAGAGGAAAACACTGGTTTAATAGTCTCAAACACATTAGTATATACACAAAATGGATATGTATACTTAAGCATATTCAATACGAATGATACATGTATAGAAATTGGAAACAATTTCAAAGTCAATTTCGTATCCACAGAAAATTTCATTATATATAAAACAAACCAAACCCAAAATCAAAATCAAGTAGAAAACAGGCTTGAAAAATTAAACGAAAATCTTATCTTAGATCACTTACATATAGAAGAAAGGACATCAATATTAGAAATATGTAGGGAATACAACCACATATTTTTTTAAAAAGAGATAAGTTGTCTACTACTACAGCTAAAACACATGAGGTCAACACCGATCCTACCAAAGTCCCTATAAATACTCGTCCTTATAGATTACCCCAAATTTATAACTCCGAAATAAATACACAAGTGGAGGAGATGCTCAACAACGACGTGATACGACCAAGCTGCAACCCCTGAAACTCCCCATTATTAGTTGTATCTAAGAAATCAGTTTTAGATGGAAAAGAGAAGTGGCAGGAAGTTGCCGATTTTCGTAAATTGAACGACATCACAATACCTGATGCCTACCCTCTTCCAAGCATCGAAGATATTTTAAGGCAAGTCGGCGATTCAAGGTACTTTAGCACGTTAGAATTGGCCAGCGGTTTTCACCAAATAGAGGTGCATGAAGCCGATAAGCCTAAAACAGTGTTCAGTACCAGCCATGGTCATTTCGAACTTAACGGAATGCCTTTCGGACTACGAAATGCACCACCCACTTTTCAGAGTCTTATGAATATAGTGCTCACCGGCTTACTAATCAAATGTCTAGTGTATTTGGATGACATAGTCATTTATGCTAAAAACTTACAAGACTATAACAAAAAACTGGCAGAAGTTTTACAAGCCTTAATGACCATGGCTGGTATTGAACACTGTTTTAGGCTTGTCGGCTTCATGCACCTCTATTTGGTGAAAGCCGCTGGCCAATTCTAACGTGCTAAAGTACCTTGAATCGCCAAGTTGTTTTAAAATATCTTCGATATCTTCGTTTGGAAGAGGGTAGGCGTTAGGTATTGTGATCTCGTCCAATTTACGAAAATCGGCAACTTCCTGCGGCTTCTTTTTTCCATCTAAACCTGATTTCTTAGGTACAACTAATAATGGGAAGTTTCGGTGGCCGCAGCTTGGTCGTTTCACGCCGTCGTTGAGCATCTCCTCCACTTGTGTATTTATTTCGGAGTTATGAATTTGGGCTAATCTATAAGGACGAGTATTTATAGAGAGTTTGGTAGGATCGGTGTAGATCTCGTGTGATGTAGCTGTAGTATTGGACAACTTATCTCCTTTTAAAAAGACATGTGGTTGTACTTCCTACATATTTCTAATATTGATGACCTTTCATAATAAAAAAGGAAAATAAAACAAAAATAATTAATTGATTATACAAATGAGACAAAAAGAAAATCTTATTAATTTTTGAACGAACTATGACGATCGAACAAAAACCAATTCAACCTTCTTCTTATAAGGGGGGAGAGATGTTATGGAGCACCCTGTCCGTGATCAATATTTATACAATATAATAACAAACAGTTTCAAATTCTAATTCTTACGAAATTGTTATTATTACTTTTTTTTAATATTGTCAAGTCCACATAAATTACGCACTTGACAATATCTCACATATTACACAATTTCCATTATTTAAACAATAACATTAAATACTAAAATAAAATAAAGAAAAAAAATTTTTTTTTAGAAATATGTGCCTTCAAATCAAGCGTACTAAAACTACAAAAATAAACTTTAGAATCGCAGCTTGATACAAGGTTTTCACGGCAAGTTATGATTGTAATTACGGAAAAATCGGAAAGTTCGGCTAATTTGCTTTTTCCGTAATTACAATCATAACTTGCTTTGAAAACCTTATATCAAGATGCGATTTACATGCGAGAAGAGTAATTTCTAACTGAGTGATAGATAACTGATAGGTTCAAATTTTGTTTTCTTCCATAAATAATGTTTGCATTTTATTTTCAATTAAACTAAGCCATATGATTATGTACGTAACAAATGCAAACACTATATGACACATACGTACATATACTTAGTAAGAGAAATTGAAATAATAAAAGAAAGAGATTAATAAAAGAGTTCAAATTAAAAACACAAAAACAAATACAATGAAAATGTTGACTGAAAATAATTGAAATTGAAATATAATTGAATAATAATTGAAAATGAATGAAGTATAATGATAATGATTTGTATTGCACACATCTTTTTTATACTCCTTTTTTTGTTTTTGTTTTTTTTTCTTCTTTATAGCATAGAAATGTTAATAAATACAGTGAATTTAAAGAGTGAATTTTAACTTTATCAAATATCCATATTCCATTATTAGTACACACACATATGTAAATTTCACCTTTGTTGAATGCAAAGAATATCTGTATTAAGAAGAATATAAGACTCCCAGTTTAAGTAAACCTAAGTCAATTTTTAAGAGATACCAAACCAAGCAAAATATCATTAGTAAAAAAGAGTTAAAATTTACATTTAGAGAGAAAAGGTACAAAACAGATGTTTGTCTTTTCCTTTATACTGTAAAATAATTTTATACTGCAAAAAATGTTATAGTTCTAATTTAGTTTGTTCCCTTATACGAGGATTAATTCTGATTTTATTGTTTCAATATTTTCATTTTAAACATTATTATTTTCTTATATATCTATTAAAAATATTAAATTATAATTACATTACAATAATATAAAATATTATTAACATGTTTGTCAGTAATAATTTGGAGTTACAAACATTATTATTTTTTATTAATTATATTAAATTATAATAAACCTAAATATTTATTATATTGGTATCCGATTATAAAATAATACTGAGGACAACATCTATTTACAAATCACAGAATTTAAAGGATATGATAACGCTGTTTTAGTTCGGTCTCCTAAAAAGCTTATGCATAGTTGATATAATTTAGAAAATAATATTTTTAAACATTTCAACGAAAATTTTTTAAACTTTTTTTTATTTAATTTCAGCCAATTTTTTTTGTTACTCTCTTTTGTTTACTATATTTTTTCTTTTTCTTACACGTTAAATTCTTATTCGTCTATTTCTTAGAATTTTTAGCAAATTTGCATATGTATTTATGAGCAAACAAATGAATCCATACATGAGCTGTTACTCTTTTTATGGATATACTTTGGTTGAATGGTTATTGAAATGAGTATTTTGTTGAATTGAAGCAAATTGAAACAAACATATAAATAAAGTCCAAGGCAAGTTAATTAAGGCAAATATAATAAGACACGAATGCATTATTATGTAGACAGTCAAATTACATAAAACCACACACGTTACATAATTTCTTTTGTCTGAAGAAAAAGAAAACAATAAGAATAGGAATGCATATGTTTGCATTCATATTGCCTAACATTTGAAAGTAAAAAAAAAAATGAATACATGTGGTGACGATCGAATCAACAGTATTTGACCAATAGCGTCACCAAATATATTCATTGAATTGATTCGAACTGCATAAAAGTAAATTATAAAACTCATTCTGGAAGTAAACCTAAAGTTGAGCAGTTGTTCCGTTGAATAAATATAATAAAGTATTTATAAGGAACTTTATTAAATAATAAATAAAGAATAATAATAAAAGTATTTATAAGGAACTTTATTATTCTTTATAAATAAATAAAGAATAATAATAAAAGATACTAACAAAAATCTCTAACTAAAAAAAAAATCTTTTATTAATAATTTCCGTAACAAAGTCCTTAAGAGTTCTGTTAAGTGTTTTTCTGCGACCTTGAGGCCCTGTGAAGAAAACACTTCCTATGGAACTAATCTTTTTTTTTTTTTTATTTCTAAATTCAAATATTACAATACTTTTTACTTTTTGCATAAAAATTGTTTCATAAATAATTTTAATTAAATTTGACAAATTTTGAAATAATATTCTATTCAGAGAGCGTTAGCCGTAGCTGTCTGGCTGTATATTTTATTTTGAAAGTATCTTATAAACTTAATAATTATACTATATTAATAGATGCATCTAAAAATTTTACACAATAATTTTTCATATACAATAAACAACAATAATTTTACTGTGATTTTAACTTTGTACATTTACTGTAAGAATATAGTTTTTTATTTCTTTTTTGAAATACCCTACACTATCCACGTTTTTTAGTTCATTAGGCAAATCATTAAATAATTTCAAACAATTCTACAAGCAATTATTCCTTTGATTGTTTGTTTTGAATAAGGTTAAATAGAAGTTAGATTTGTTGCTTGTGTTGTAACTATGGATATCTATCATACTATTTAGAATAAAATTGTGTTTAATAAAGTTGTTAATAATTTTAAAAGATGTCATGTATAATTCATATCTACAGATGTCATGGAGACTCATATCATTTTTGATGTCATTACTTATAAGAAAATGAAAATAAAGATTAATGATATATTAAAGTATATATAAACAAGATAGATAAAACTTGTGATTTGAGAATACATTTTTAAAGTATAAATATAGGAGTTAAATAATAAAAAATCAATAAAATATTATCAACCATGATTTTAAGTTCCTTTTTAATGAACTGAATGTCGCTAGAGTTATATTTCCATTCACTCTGCTAGAGATTTTATTAGATTTTATTCTGTTTTTCTTCTTCAATCCACATCGTTCTAGTCATAGTTTAGCAACATTGTTTATAATTCATTAATTAGTTATTTAGCAACATTGTTTATAAACAAATAGTGGATTCTTTGGATCGTGTTGATTCCACTACTGATCCATAGGTGCTGTTAGTTTTAATTATATTGTTATTTGTTATATTATATAATTTAATATATAACTCCTCCCGCCCGAGTGTGAAGTGGTGGTCATCGGAACGAACATTATATTATCATAAATTTAATTTTTAAATTTTTATATTTTTTTTTTTTTTTTCTTGCTTTTAGTGTTGAGTTCATTCATTATATGATAAGGTGGGATGGAGATGAAGGATAGGAATTTTGTTTAATTTTATTGTATTATTAATTATTATGTACATGATTCTATACATTAAAAATTTTGAACTTAAATCTAAAAATTAGATATTTATTTCATGTTAAAAGTAAATAAAAATTTTCTTTTTGTTTAACTTAGAATATAGTTTAAATGCTTTCTGTTTAATCAAAAATCTTAAATTTAAATAGTATAATTGTTGAATTCATACATAATTTACTTATAATAAATAGTACATGATTCACATTATTAGTTATTGTTTACATTATTAATTATCATATTTTAAGAACTCTTCATTAATCTACAAATTAACTTTTGCTAATCTAAGAAATGAAGTTATGTTCAATAGACACATTGACTCAATTGTTTAACGAAACTTTATGATTAACTCTAACAAGATGTGATAATTCGATACTCGAACTTTAATTTATTTAGTACCTCGTGTAGGTCATTGACCGAGATGTAAAATCATATGGTTTTTCCTTTTTATTATTTTACAATGTGCCAATTTATTTTTAGTAGAAAAAATTTTGTCTAGTGAAATTTAGTAAATAATAAATAGTAAATGTAGAAATTTTGAATATTTAAATTATTTGATAAATTAAATTAATAAGATTTTAGTACAAGCAGATAGTTTAATGTATTAATGGAAATAGTATTCTGCTATTTAAATATTTGGAATGTTTGTGAAATTATTTTAAAATATAGATTTATTAAAAACCATAAAATTGAATTTTATTTGCTTAGTGCCATACATTTTATGTAACAATTTTGTAAAGCATATAATATTAATTTTAATTTGCAAGTTGATAATCATTTTTCGTTTTATTTGGTATTTAATCATCTTAAAAGGAAAATATTAATAAACTTATTTATATTTTTATTGACAAATTTTTGAAGTTTATTCTTAATTAATGGGTAAAGATCAGCTTGAAATTCATTTAATTTTTGTAAAAACTCGTGTTCATTGTTAAATTTGATATTGTTGAGGAATTTATAAGTTTTACCGGAGAAAAGTTCGTAGGGAGTTAAATTAGTTGCTGAGTGAATTGAATTATTATAGGTGATTAATGTTTCATTTAGTATGTCCTCATGATCTCTTTGTTTAACCGCTTCATAAATAATACGGTAGATTTCTGTTAGTGTGGAGTGTAAACGTTCGACTGTTGAATTGCTACTACTTTGCTGAAATGTATTATGTAGTGTTATTTAGTATTATGTAGTTGGATATCATATTGATTACAAAAATCTTTAAAAATGTTTGCTGTAAATTCTCGTCCGATATCAGCAATTATAGTTTTGGGAACTCCGTGAAGGCTCATAAAGTGTCTAACTGATTTTATAATATTTAAACTATTTCTATTGAGTAATGTGTAAGCAGCTGCAAATTTAGAAAATTTATCAATAATTGTAAGAATTTGTCTATTGTTAATGAAATACACGTCTATGTGAAGAATATCTATTGGTTTACAAGAAGTTTCTGTTTTTTGAAATACTTTTTTTGGTGGATTTCTATCATACTTTAATCTTTGACATTTTTCACAGTTGTTTATTGTTTTAGTAATTTTTGTTTTGATATGGGGAAAGTAAATTTTCCTTTTAAGATGATTAAACGTCTCATTAATTCCTCGGTGGTTACTTTTAATATGGTAATCATAGATTAGTTTATCTTGCTCATCATTAAGTGTTATATCTGTTAAAATTTGTGTGCATCTTACCAGTTTAAAAGTTTTGCTGTGAGAAAAATAGTTGGAATATACAATTTGAACAATTTTAAAGGTGTCGTCGTCAGTGTGTATTGCTGACAATTTGTTGAAAGCTAGCTATGTTTTCTTCTGTAAAACGTGGAGATCGGAATGTTCTGCGTTGTTTATTGCGGAATATTATTTTAAGTGAGGTTGTTGGTTTTTCAGGTGTTTTATTAAGTATAAGTCAAAGGACGTTCTGAAATAGGAATGCCGTCATTCATGTTTTCAGTAGCGGAATGGACGGTAGATAAAGAATCAGGTTCTATGAATGTATTTGAAGTTTCATTGATTGTATCTGTAGTGTTAATTTCATCAAATTGGTTTATATTGCTGTTGGGGTTATCGTAACAATAATATTCATCTAGTTGTTGGTGATATTTTTCTGTTTTGTCATCAATGTGGTAGTACGAAGTTTCGTTCATATTTATTGGATATTGTTCAGAAACGTTATAAAGCTCCCTTTTTGTATTTTTACTGCTTCTGAAACTATTACTAGGTTGGACTTTTAAACGAGAATTTCCTGAATCAATGTCCATAGGTTGTGGTTGAAAAAATTGTTGTTGAGTTGGAGTTGTTATTCTATTTTGTTGAGGCTGATACACTACTGGTCTGTTTGGTCGAGATGTGTTTGTATAATCAGATTGATATAAATGTTTATTTGTGAAATTATTTGTTTGTGTTTGGTTAGATTTCAAATAGAAAATGTTTTATTCTTTTACCCAATATGAAAATGCTTCTGCTAAAATTGATGGTTTCATAGCTTTAATAGATGAACCTAAAGGTTCTCTTTACCCTACTAAAAACACATTTAAGCACATTTCTGAATATAATTGTGATTTGGACTGTATAACATTTGGATTTTGTTCATGAATTCTTATATGGTTATTTATTGTTGAAAAAATCTCTATTATTTCACTATAAAATTCTTCTACACTTTTGAATTTTTGGTTTAAGAAATGTAGATCTCTTATCAAAGACGTCTCGTTTCTTTTATCAGAATAGTGGAGAATTAAATTTGTTTTTATTGCATTCCAATCAAGAGAAGTTCCATACATATCAAGTACTTCACTTGCTGGACCTTCAATTTTGTTTCTTATAGCTCGTAAAATTATTCGGCTATAAGGTGTTCCTTCCATTGATACTATTAGAGACAAAATTTCTTCAACATTATTAATGAAATCAAAGAGTAACCTAGGATTACCATTAAATTTTGGTAAATCTTTAACAACATCTGGAATTCTTAGACTATTAAATATATCTAGAGGTGTTTGAGTATTATTATTCGTCATGTTAGCGTTAATAGTTTCAATAATGTCAATATTTTTAGTATATGGCTTTGTAAACTTTTTATGTTTTTGTTTTTTATTTTTAAAAGTATTAGGCATTTAAAATTTAGCTTTTGTTAATACAATTTAATTTATTTATTTTATATTTATTTATCAATCTTAATTATTACAATATTTATCTGGCATAATATTTTACCATGTGCTCTGGTAAAATTTATAGAAAAAATTTTCTTTATTTTTTACACATTTGTTTTTATTTTATTATATTTTTTTTTTTTTTTTTTATTATAGTAAAGTTTTTATCATGTGCTCTAGTATAAATGTATAAATTGCTAAGATTTTAATTTTTATTCACTTAAATTCTAAATTTTTTTTTTTTTATAAATTTAAAGTTTTTGAGGAATGCTTGGGATTTAATGAATGAATTGACTTACTTTTGCTTTCATGTCCTGAGCTCCTGCTTTGTAGGTTTCTTGTTAAGAAAATATTGTATAATTTATTATTAGTTTTCACTTTTTAAATCGATATTCCTTCGCCTTTAACAAGGAAATTACGATAATCCGTCGTGATATATCTTATTATGTAAAAATTTAAACTAATAATTTATCAATACCTTAACAATAAAATCCGACTTCGCCAGTTATATTTCCATTCACTCTGCTAGAAATTTTATTAGATGTCTTCTTTGGTTTAATGCTGATTTGAAAAGAAAGAAGGTTTTTCCACATGTTTTTCATCTATCTGTTTTTCTTCTTCAATCCACATCGTTCTAGTCATAGTTTAGCAACATTGTTTATAATTCATTAATTAGTTATTTAGCAACATTATTTATAAACAAATAGTGGATTCTTTGGATCGTGTTGATTCCACTACTGATCCATAGGTGCTGTTAGCTTTAATTATATTGTTATTTGTTATTTGTTATATTATATAATATAATATATAACTCTAGCAGTGGAAACTTTATAAACTTTGCTAATCTTATTATTTCTAAGAAAAATTGAATTTTACATAAATACAATCAAGATTTCACATAAATTGAATTTATTTTAACCCAAAGAAACTCAATTTATGTGAAATCTTGATTTGTTTTGAATCGTTGTAGAGTTTAGCTTGCATTTGTGTAAGGTGATGACGGAAGAAGATTTCCTTGTTTTCCTGACTTGTTATGGAAAGCCATGAAAAGGTGCTTATAATTTCGTTTCTTTGTTATCAATTCATTTTTTTAATGTTATGATTGTGTGTATTATTCAATTATGTGATTTTTGCTGTCTTTTTCGTTAATATTTGTATATATGTATAATTGTATAATTTGTATAATTTGTATAATTTTTGGATATACACGCAATCGAACAGTCGAAGAGTACGGATGTTAGTAAATTAAAATTGTTTAAAAAAAATAATAATTCTCGCATTAAAACAAATTCGCGCCATTATAAAATAAATAATAAATAAAAATAAATAAAACACGCGCAATTTTCGCCATAGATAAATCTGTCAAAGATACATACTGTCAAAGTACTGTCTTTTTGACAACAACAGAAACTGCTGATTGTTTATTCATCACACTATAACTAGAGAGTTACTGAAGTAATACCAGTATATAATAAAAATCTTCAAAAGGAAATAAACAAATTAAAATAAAGTCTTGTAAAAAAAAAGGGAACTTACAGCGTCGTAAGTCAAAAACATTAGAATACCTATATATAAATATGAACAAAAAAAAAGAAATAAGTAAATAATAATTATATAAATCAAAAATGCAAAGAAGCAAATGTACAACATGCAGAACATGCACATCACTTAACTACAAGGAGCGATACGATTGAACTCACAAAAATAAAAAGCGGAATAGAGAAAGTCCCCTTACACAAAAACAAAATTTAAAACAACAAAAGATCGTAAACTGGTTATCAGATCTTCCGTACACGAGTAACATGTTTGGAAAACTACCTGTAGATATCGATTGGGATGAAGAAGCCATTGCGATGGTCAATGCGCCAAAAAAACCAAACCTAGCCACCTATATTGGTCTACGGAGTAGAGTCCATTAGGCCGCTAATGATTAAAGTTATTACCAAAGACAAATTTGAAATCAAATCTATTTCCAGAACGCAGATAAAAATACAGCTGGAATCTAGCGAGCATTACACTGAGGTATTCAAAGAACTCCGAACCAGAAACACGAAATTTCAATCATTCAGAGCTAAACAGGACAAAACTTTCAAAGCCTTAATAGTAAACCTTCACCACTCCAGTGATAAAGAGGCAATAAGATAGGAGCTAGAAGCTCCGAGCCAGCTCGTCATCTATGTAAATAACATCATGAAGAGAAGTACATGCGTTCCAATGCTTGAACTCATAGCGGACAACAACAAGGATATAATGAGATCCAATATTTGATGCACAGCAGAATATGCATTGAAGCACCAAGAAGCAAGAGAGAAGTAGTACAATGTACTAACTGCCAAAGATATGTTCACACGAACAGCTATTGTAACAGACAACCGAGATGAGTAAAGTGTGTTGAACATCACCATTACAGCAAGTGTTCTATCTAGGTTAGAGAGTATAATGGAAAAACTAATGGTGAGTATGACAAGCATGATGTCAATTTTAGCACGTGTCATTGGCAATGGCTTAACACAGCATGCCCTTGTAAATCATCACATAGATCTAATGCTTATTTCGGAAACTCATTTCACCAACAAAAGCTATCTGAAGATACCAAAGTATGACATTTATAATACCAGACATCCTGATGGCACATGGGGGAACAGCCATCATAATAAAATCATCACTTAAGCATCACGAAATAAATAAACACAACAATGATTACCTACAAGCAACTAGTGTTACATTAGAAGATTGGAGAGGTCCAATTGTAATCTCTGCTGTATACTGTCCACCGACACATGCAATAAAAAAGGAACAGTTTTTTACAATAAGCTCGGCCATCGCTTCATCGCTGCAGGTGTTTACAACGCAAAACATCACCACTGGGGCTCTCGACTCATAACATCAAGGGGGAGAGAACTCCTAAAATTCGTGTTGGCTAACAACCTACAGCAATTATCAACAAGGCAACCAACGTATTGGCCGACGGATAAGAAAAAAGTTCCCGAAATTATTGATTTTGTCACCAAAGGCATTGCAAGCAATTACATAAAAGATGAGTCCTGATTAGACTTGTGTAATGTTTTGAGTTTAATTGATGATTGGATATATATATACATATATATATATATATAGCCTACAAGATTAAGGCAAGAGATGCCAAATTAATAGGGCATTAGGCCGCTCTTAAAAGTTCCTAATATATTGTGTTATGGCCACAAGGCCTATGACAATATAAATAAAACAATAGAACTTTTGCTTTGTTCTGGCCAAGACTGTTGAACAAATATTAATGTCTTTATTCTATAATTTTCATCTTATTTATATTAAAATTTTACATTGTTTCTTATGGGCTATATTTAAAATCTATGTAAAAAAAACTTGATTTTCGTTGATGCTATCTAATTCTATATAAAAAAAATGTGCACTTAATTTACATTCAAAAAAAATTATTATTTTGTTATTGATACTTAATATTAAATTTAAATAATATTTCATTCATAATCCATATTAAAAGAAAAATTTTAATATTATATTTAATTTCAAGTTTCAAAACAATTACTTAGAATACATTATTAATTTTTTGTTAGGGTCAATTATTATTTATTAGCGTCTTTAACAAATTTAAAATCAAATTATTACAAAACCAATAATGATAATATTGCAAGAACAAATTACGCACGAGTTTCTAATAATAAAAAAAAGAAAATGGAAGAAGAAAAGTTTTGTGGGAAAGAGCGAACAATGTTGTTAATATTCGTCTTAAACCTCTGTAAATCATAAATAAAAAATCCTCCTCTCATTGGGAATGCTTCGATTAGGACGCGGTTCCACAATCGGGATGTTCTTACTATAAAAGAATTCCCATAGCCGGACTTAAACCATCTCGGAATTTCCACTGTGAAAGGGTGGGCACTTGCTGCCTCTCGTGTTGTGCGATTGAATTGCTTAAGAGGAGGAAGAAGTGATTTTAATTCCTCGGAACAAATGCCAACACCAATGATGAGGTCACATTTATGTCGCCTATAAGACGAATGGCGCGGTTTTGAACTTTGTCCAAAAAATTTAAAGCAGTTTTTGGTGCACCTGCCCATAAATGTGAGTTATACTCGAGTTTGGGTCGTATATATGCTTTATAGATTTTTAAAAGGTCTCGAGATGAAAAATAAGTTTTGCAGCGGCTCAAAAATCCTAAACATTTTGCGGCGCTTTTCGCAATATCGACAATATGCTCATTCCAATTCATATTTTGATTCACTCGCATTCCGAGAATGTTCAAATCTTTGAGTCGCTGGATACCTTCATTTTGAAGCCGGAGAATTGGTTCGAATGTTGTTAGCTTGTTACTAACAAAACAGCTTTGAGCTTTTGAAGTGTTAAACTCGACTCTGTTAGCTTTACCCCGGTCGACAATTTTGGCAAGGTCGTGATTGAGCGCGCCGGCCATCATTGTTCTTTTGGAGGTGACTGCGGAAGCTGTAGCATTAGTTTGTTTTAGAAAATCATATGATGCTACTAGAGTGCTGTCGTCAGCAAAACTATGGATTGGATTGAAAGTTAATTTGAGAAGGTCATTAATGAAAATGAGAAATAGGGTGGGGGAAAGGACAGAGCCTTGTGGAACACCAGCATTGATTTGAAGTTGGTCGGAAAAAGAACCTTCAACTGAAACTATGATAGATCGATTTAAAAGAAAACTGTCAATCCATTTAGAAAAGGTTGAACCAAGGCCTATAGCGTTGCATTTTGCTTTAAGAGCAGAATGCCAAACTCGATCAAAAGCCTTAGATATATCCAGAGCTACAACAGTAGCTTCACCAGATTGATGCAGGCTGGTGTTGAGCTTCTCGCAGAGGCATGTCATGGATCACCGGTGGAACGTTGGGCTCGAAAGCCGTACTGGCTATCATGAATTATACCTCTACTGTCAAGATATTTCTTCAGCTTATGATTAATTAAGATTTCCATCGATTTTGAAATAATGGAAGTAATAGCTATGGGCCTATAGTTTGAAGGATTGCTTTTGTCAACTTTTTTAGGAATAGGATAAACTTGGGCAACTTTCCAATAGGACGGGTAAGTTCCTGAAGAAAAGGACAAATGGAATAAGTTGCGCAGAGGCTTAGAAATAGCGAAGGCAATGTGTCGCAGCACAATTGCAGGTATACCATCAGGACCGGTAGATTTTTTTATATCGAGATTCTTCAAGACTTTTGCTACAGCTCTTATTCTAAAGTAGATCCTTCCGCAGGAATAATTTAGAACAGGGATTGATGAAGGATTTTGGGCTGTAGGAGGAAGTGTGGAATTAGCTGCAAATAATTTTGCGAAGAGATTAGCCTTTCCAACAGAATCTGATATAATAGTACTATTATTATCAATCATAGGTGGAAACGAAGACTTGCAAAAATTTTGCCCAACATTTTTAGCAAATGTCCAGAAAGACCTGCTGTTGTTGGGGAGATCAAAGATTTCTCGTCTCAATCTTTGGTTATGCAGGAATTTTTGCTGATTGATAATTTTTTTACATTTATTCCTAACCACTTTATAACTCTCATACGTATTGACTGTTTTATTGTTCTTGTATTTTTTGTAAGCTTCTTCTTTGGATTTCAGAGCTTTGCTGCAGAGGTCGTTGAACCAACCTGCGGGATTTCGTTTTATACTTCTAAGGCTATTTGGAATGAAAGTTTCCTAATAGAATCCTCTTGGTAATCACCTCTGCAGCAAAGTCGACATTTTTATATTGGAAACACAACGACCAGTTCGATGCATTTAAAAAGTTGTTGAAGCCTTCCCAGTCAGCTCGGTGATAATGCCAAACTAGTCTTTTGTGGTCGGAACCACCCAGCGGAGAGTTAACAGAGATTGAATATTTCTCTGGATGGGTAGTTAGGAATAAATCCAGGAAGTGTCGGTTCTGGTCGCGTCAGTCTGGTATCCTCGTAGGGCTTTTGACAAGTTGAGAAAGGTTGAAAAAATTGGAAAAAAGTTCAACTTGTTTGCCTTCGGGATTGTTGTGACTAGAAAAATTAAGCCAGTCTCTGTTATGAATATTGAAGTCTCCCGCCAGAATAATCTCAGACTCGGGATTGGTTTCCAGAATTGAGTTTATCTGGTTGGATAGTCTTTCTATAAGCATATCAGTTTCTAGCTGATTCGCTTTAGGCGATCTGTAAATAAAACAGAAGTGAATGATGTGCTTATCGGCGTGTATTTTCATCCAATTATATTGATAAATTGGATTGGAGCACTCAAAATTTTGAAGAGTCTTATAAGCTACATCATTTCGTATATACAAAGCAATCCCTCTATGGGGTATAAAAAGTGGCACAAGCGAATAATTATTGATATTAAAGTTAATATCATTATTCACAACTTGTGTTTCACTTAGTGCTAAAATTGATTTTGGAGCCGTAGATGGCTTTCGACGGAATGAAAATTTGTTGATAGACCGCGAATGTTACAAAAATCTATCTTAAACATAATAACGAACAATTTACAAAGAGAAAAGGAAAATAAATTAAACTTAACAAAAAGTACCGAAAAAAAAATATATATATATATATAAAAAAAAAATATATATATAAATTAAATTTTTTGGCCCACGAACTATTTACTTATACCACCCCTGCAATGAATGCAACTGAAACCAATATCTACACACAACAGTTTTTAATACCTTATTGGGTGTAGAAATACTCTCAGAAACATTCACTGCAGGTTAGAGCAATGAGAAAAATACGGTCATAACAAAACAAAAAAGAAGAAAAAATTATAGTGCATTAATGAGATAGTTTTTTAGAAGAAAAAGAAAGCCGGAAAAGAAAAACGAAAAAACAAAAAATTATTTTAATATGAATTGAATCATGATTTTATTATTGTCAACTAAGACGAACAGTTAACAACATTTTGAATAAAGGAGAGAAAAAAGAAAACAATTGTTTTGGCTATTTTTAAGTTATGTATTATTTGATTTAATTATTATTCTAAAGTAAATTTTATTATTGACACTATTTTTAAATTGTTTTTATAATTTAAATTTTTATTATTTTCATTTTTTTTTATGCACTCTGATTTTAGTTTATATCTGTTCATTAATCATTAATTGCTTATTTAAACGTTTATTTACACCGCACTTTTAATTCACATGTGCCTAGGTTGAAGTACAGTGGCAAACTGAATTTATACTTTTGAATTATTTGTTTTTTAGGAATTTCTGAACATAAGATAAAAAATATATTTGCCAAATTTACTATTTGTTTTACCGGTGCGTTTTTTTGCTGTAATATCGTAATATTTTAACAAAGCTATTTTTTCAATGTAATAACAGAGACTATAATAGAGACGTCGAATTGGAGCAAAAATAGCACAGATGTCGCTAACAGTATCGAAATGAAATAATGAAATGTTAAAAATTATGATTCTTATAAAATTAAAATTTTCAAAATTCAAAGCAAGCTAAGAATGGAATTAAAAACAAAATACGAAAAATAATTTTTTTCTTCGCAGCTGCGTTATTATGCATACTAAAGCAATTTATATATACATATAAATAATATATATGCATATAATTTGATTTTGTATGGTTGAGTTACAATCAATTTGAATTAAGAATGTTTTTTAATTTTGAATCCAAATAAAATGAATTTTTGTACAGAGTTAAGAAATTTTGTTGTAAGGTATTTATTCTCCCATTACGTTTATAACATTCGGTTTTTCGTATATTAAAAAGTTTATAATTTAAATTATAATATAATAATAAATTTAAAAAAAAAAATACTTTTGACCAAAAATACTTGGGAGCGTGTCATAAACTGTGTTTTATTTGCCCGTAGTATCATTAGCCTGTTTTCTTGCGATTTGCCTGCATTTTAATTTGTTTGCATTTCATTTGACTGAATATGTAGTAATACAGGATTCATGTAGCAAGTTTTTATCAATCAACGGGCATCAGAACTACATCTTCTAAAGGTGACTGGTTGAAAGTGCCAAGTCAAGAAATTGAGCAGCCTCCAGCAAAAATAGGCCCGGGTACCGCCTCAAAAAGCCCTCGAAATTTTTTTTGTTTTTTTTAACTTGTCTTTAGTACAATGGCTCATAAGCACGATGCAAACAAGAAGTCCGGCGTCCCAAGTGTCGGGACCGAAGGCCTTAAATTTCCCTGTGATGTGAATATTGAGTGTGATGTGATAATTGTCCCTAAATGTGATGAAGACAGTAGGTGCGGGGTCCCAGGAATTGGGGCCGAAACCCTATCATGTGTTTAAATTGTATTTTGCTGAAAAAAGGTTATTAATAATTATTATAAATAATTTAAAAATTTTTTTTTCGATAGGTCCGAATGTCCGGAAGTTTGGATCAAAGACCATATATTTGTACTGATGACAAATAAACAAAAAAATCAAGGTTTTCGGTCCTGAAATTTGGGATCCCGGACCTCTTCTTTTTCTGAAATATATGTACCTTTATAACTTGAAAAAAAAAGGAAAATTTAATTCATCTACACTAAAAACGTATTCTAACTTTAGAAATAAATTAAGAAAATTAATGTACCCTGGTTACCTTATTATATTCAATCAATATAATATATATTTTTTTTTTAATATTAATTAACATTGCAATCTGAACTATCATTCAAATTAAACACACATATTCATTCATATACACAAGATTTTATAAGAATAATGAATAATAATAGCCAATAATATGTATAAATAGTATAAGTGGTATAAGTGGTGTAAATGGTATAAGCTAAAAATATTTTGCTTAAATTTGTACAGGCTACAATTATCTTATTTTTCAACATGGACAACTACCTGTTAATAAATTGGTAGAAATCCTTGGACAAGTATCAGTTTTTTAATTTTGAAAACTGATACTTAGAACAAAAAAATACATGATATTTTGTTCGCAATTCGACGTCTCTATTATAGTCTCTGATAATAATTATATTCTGATATGTCGGTTTTTGTCTTTGCTACTTTTTTTTTTTTTTTTAAATTAATTTATATAATGAGATATAATCAATGCTATTGCTCAATAGGTGAATTGTTTTTAGACTAATTTTAATTTGTTTTTGGTTTTATTTGGTTTTATTGTTTTGTGGTTTATGCCTTTAAATTCAATTTTGCACACTATCGTAATTCGTAATAGTTTCAATAAAGTTGTCTAATCTAGTTGAAAAAAGCTTTGTGTTGTAAAAGCTTTGTGAAAAGTTGAACAGACGTTTAAGCGTATTAATATATAAGATAACAGTAAATATGTACATATTAGTTGCGTTTTTTTTAGCTTGCAGACTTGCTCACAACTACTTATGAGTAGTTAAATCTGCAAAAAAGTCCGCAGCTTATACAAATGTGTAGATGAAATTGCGGACTTACAAAAAAATTTCCGGTAGAGATTTCGAAAACTTCTAGCGGAATTTTTTTAAACTTATAAGATTATATTAATTTTATGTCAAAAAAAATAGTAAAATAAAAAATCAATAGATAGCCATTGAGCTTTGATAATTAGGTAGTATTATAATTTCTGTTGAATATTTCGTCCATATTTATAAATAATATTTTTTACATTAATTAGAAGAATTTTTAAATTTCTTTTAATTACCCATCAGTTTGTTCTTTATTATTTTAAAATAAAGTTTTGATTTTTTAAAGAAAAACATGAATTTTACACGTCAGAAATTAAATAGTGAAATCCGGAGGCTATATTTTACTCCTAAATTTATTTATTTTTTTTCGTTTTGCTTACAAACTGCTTATAAGTAGTGCATATGAAATAGAATGAGAATTGTTGATGAAATACAAAGCCTCTCTGCATGTAATTTCATAATTCATATGGAATGAAAATGTTTAGATACAATGTTGCTGAAACACAAATATTCGACACATGTTTCTCCACCTACCAATGGGTGGAGAGCCAAAAAAACAGTGTGACATTTTTTTATATGAAGTGAAACATCTTATAGCAATTATATAATCTTTACCAGTATACATATATAATTTTTCAATCATATGATTTTTGGTTTAAATTTAAGAGCAGCTTAAACCCCCGATCTCCGTGGTTTAATTATTCGCTTATATATCAACTGTGAAACTGAATTTTCAATTTAAACCTCATTTAAGCGAAAAGCTTAGTTTAAGCTTTCACTATGGAATATCGCATTATATATCTTATATATACTAATTTTGTTTTTGGTCTGAGGACATAGATACCGTACATATTTCCTTAGTTACCATACACGTTACCTACCGTACTTACCGTACAGTTTCCATGTAAATTCATACCAACTGTATAATAAAATAAATGATTGTATTGAATAAATAAATGAACTATTACCTGAAGTAAATCCGACAGAAATAAAGCCAAATGACATTTTCTAACTTTATTTTATATGGGTGTTGAAATAAAGTCAAAATTAAAAAGAAATAAAATTAAAAATCAGTTTATATACTTTTTGGCCTTATTTCAATACAACGTTTGAATAAAGCCGAAATCATGAACTTTTTACCATTTAAAATTAAAAATATTGTTAACAGATAATAATGATAAATTTGAATTTCAATTATGTATTTTCGATTTGGATTAAAATCATCGAATTCCATTTTCCAGAATATTTATAATATTTAAACTGTATATGCGGTAACAGCTCACGCGCCAGAGTTCCCGCAGTATGTCCAACCCGCCAGTGTCCTTTAACTTTTTCAAATAATACAACCAATTATCTGCGGTGTTATGGTTCACTACCGATACGGTAGAAGAGGGGTGAATTAGAAGAGACTTAAGACTTGGACTCAAAATCAGGGTATTCCACTTTTATGCACGTATATGAGTTACACACAGAATTTGTTTTTATAAATATTTGAATACTTATGTAAATATTTGAAATGGCTTTATTGGTTTTTCTAAAATAAAATAAAGACGAAAAGAAAAATTATATAATTTCGGTTTTATTTCAAAACAAAAAAAAAATTTTCAAAATCCTCATTAAACATATGTTTTTTTGCATTTTTTTTTTATTTTTTTGTTTGACGAAATGTACATTTTTAATTTTGAACAAAGAACCAAAGCAATACGTTTTGTAAGATAATTCAATAGTGAAAGTCCTACGATAATTTTTTTTTCACATAATGAAAGAAAATTTAATTTCCTTCAAAAAAAAAATTCCGGAACGGCTGTACTGGGACCATTGCTTCAGAAGTTATGAGCTATTTTGTTCCTGCGTTTTTGCAGTATTTTTTTTTATTTTCATTTATTTTTAATCCAAGCATTTTTATTTTATTAAGAAGCATCTTATTATAAGTATAGGTTTTTTTAAATTATTTTTCTTTACTTTTGGCAACTACTATAAATTATCTATACATGGGTATTGTATATATATATATATATAGTCATTACTTTTGCACTTGATTTGTTTTTTTTTCTTATGAACATGCAAAAGTGAAACTGAATTTTTTTCTACCTGTTAGGAGAGTGATAATTTGTTTCCTTTTTTGACCTTATAAAATAAAATAAAATAAATAACTTTTAATAAAAATATTTACCAATATTATGTAGTATTAATTAAAAAAACACTGATTTAATAAAATTTGTCTTTTGGATTTTCTTGATGTTTTATCATTGAAAGTAATCCAAGAACAATACTTTCGCAATAATAATATGGTAATCAACAAACTTAGAACCTGTACCTGAATAGTTATTAATATTACCAGTATTGTCACCTTTTCAATTTTCATTGCTAGCAACCAAACCTAAATTTGGAATGCACCTTTGTGAAATGTTGTTTTTCATTTTAAAACAAGTGGAAAATGTTTGTCACTTAAAGTAATAAGAGAAAATCCGCTACCAAATTTCCATTTCACAAATTTACATGTTTGCGGCCCCTAATCTAAATAAATAGGAGTTGGAATTTTAAGTCAATGGTTATTTGACATTATTCTAACCTTTATAACATCAATTTCTCTAACACTCACTCAATTATAACAAAAAAACAATAATGAAAATAAACATCCCATATTTTGCTTTTGCTTATTTTGTTGTTTTTTCTGATTTTTTTTATCTACGCATATTATATACTATTTATATTTTCAAAATATTTTGTTAGCTGCTATGAAGCTCCTTAATTTGGTTCTCAAATGTTTTAAAACGAAATGGACAAAAATATAAGAATATACGTAGGTACATAGTTTGAAAAAAAAACCAAATAAATTCCCTACTGAGCTGGTGCTGGTTACTTTATTATTAATTTTACTCAAAGCAAAATTTTAAGTGGAGAAAAATATAGTTTTTAATATATACAGTAAGTTAATAGTAATTAGTAAATGGAATTATTATTGAGAGTGACAGTATTAACGATTCTAACGGTGTTTTATCGGCGCGGCGAGACGTCCATTATATTATGAATGAATGAAAGATTGAAAATTGAAAAAATAAACTAAATTTTATTTCACCTGTCACCTTCAAAACAGCAATGATGGCCGGCACGCTCAATCACGAACTTGCCAAAATTGTCGACTAGGGTAAAGCTAACAGAGTCGAGTTTAACACTTCAAAAAATCAATGTCTTGTTAGTAACAAGCTAACAGCATTCGAATCTGCTCCGGTTTCAAAGTGAAGCTATCCAGTGACTCAAAGACCTGAAAATTCTAGGAATACGAGTGAATCAAAATATGCACTGAAATGAACATATTTTCGATATTGCGATAGCGCCGCAAAATGTTTAGGATTTTTGAGTCGCTGCAAAACTTAATTTTTATCTCGAAAACTTTTAAAAATCTATAAAGCATATATACGACCCAAGCTCGAGTATAACTCACATTTATGGGCAGGTGCACCGAAAACTGCTTTACATTTTTTAGACAAAGTTCAAAACCGCGCCATTCGTCTTATAGGCGACATAAATGTGACCTCATCCCTTATACCACTTGGTCATCGTCGTATTGTTGGAGCACTTACTCTATTTTATAGATATCTCCTTGGTGTTGGCACTTGTTCCGAGAAATTAAAATCACTTCTTCCTCCTCTTAAGCAATTCCATCGCACAACACGAGAAGCATCAAGTGCTTACCCTTTCACAGTGGAAATTCTGAGATGGTTTAAGTCCGGTTATGGAAATTCTTTTATAGTAAGAACATCCTGATTGTGGAATCGCGTCCCAATCGAAGCATTCCCAATGAGAGAAGGATTTTTTATTTATGACTGACAGAGGCTTAAGACGAATATTAACAACATTGTTCGTTCTTTTCCACAAAACTTTTCTTCTGCCTTTTTCTTTACTCTCCTCTAACTATCCTTTCCTTTTTCAAATCTTAACTAATTCCGAAGTTGAAGCTCTATAAATGTTGTTCTATAGAGCTATAATAGAGCTAATAACCTCTATTAGTTATTTTATTGCAACTCTTAAAGAGTAAAAAAAAAAATTTCACCAAAAATGCTAATTAGCTGCTCATGCAGCTCTTATAGAGCAGATCATTTTACAAAAAAATCTTAAATGCTAATTTGTTGTCAAAATGTTAGTTTATAGAGCAAATTTGCTTCAGAGAATGGTTAAAGAACAGTACTAGAGCAACTTAGCTTTCTCGAAACAAATTAGCTGCAAAAATTGTTACTTGGGAACGGTACGCAAGTACAAAGGTTCAAAACCTAAGTTTTGGCTATAATATAAAAAATAAAAAAAAAAAAACAATACAGCGATGTATTCTTTTTAAACTGTACACTAACTTTACAGTTAGTTAGAAGTGCCATTATACTAGTGCATATATAAATAGTTGTGTTCAGTAGATTTAGAACAGTTTCGGACAATGACAGTTAACTGTGAAACACTTTAGAACCACTTAGAAAAGAAAAATTTACTGAACACCTTTTTTAATCTTTTTTGAACTTTTTTGTTCTAACTTTTGCTTACTCTCAAATTTCTTTGTTCAAAATTTAAACGTTTTAGAACGTCCTAGAACAGTTTACTGAACACAACAAATAACATATTAAGATTTTATATCTTTCTCTTTTTTGCTTAGGTTTTTTTTTTTTTTGCAACCGTATATCAGACCGAAAGAGGTGATGCGTTGAATGGGTTAGAAAAAATTTTTTTTCAATTTTTTTGTTTATTGTTATTTTTTTTTATTTACACAAGAAATAAAAGGAAACTTCCTTTTTATTTTAATTTTTTTTTAATACACGTCTAACTGAAATTGAGATTGAATTTTTTTCTACATGTTAGAAGAGTGCAACATAATTTTTAAGATATTCCAATTTGGTCAGTTTTACAACTTGATTTGTTTTTGTTTTTTTGTAAAATGTACATGATGAAAAAAATATGAAAATAGAAATATCCATCCATATGAATAGATGTATGTATAATAATATAATAATTGATAATAAATGATATAGGTATAGGTACACCAAAAATGAATTTAAAAAAAGTACCTAATTGTCAAAATAGAAAATATCAAAATTACAGAATAGAAAATTCAAAACGTTGATGAACTCATTCAGTTATTCACTGATAAAAAAAATTAAAAACCATGGTGGTTCTGCATTACTAATTAAAAGCACCATGAAACATTATGAAATTGAAAAAACTCAAAGCTTTTTTTCAAAGTTTTTTTTCTTGACGTGTTCTTTCTATTTAAGCTTTGCTTCAAGCGTCATACCAAGATATTTTGCAGAATTTTGATATAGTGTGATTACATTGTTTAATCTGCAATAATAATGTGCGACTAAATTTTTTATTTGTAAAGTTAACGTGCGTGGATTTTGCTTCCTTCAGTTTAATTCTCCACCTTTTGCACCAAATGTTTTTGTAGCTCCATTTATATTTTTACCGACTGCCAATATAGCCGTATCTACCATCGTAAAAGACCGTCACATTTTCTATCTCTGGAATATAACTAGTATATAGTTATGATGCGTTAATATTTTATAGAGCAGAGTCATCTTCTCCTTTTTTAATTTGAAGTAATCGTTTTGATAAATATGACGAGATCTGTTCTACATATGTTTCAGAGAGCAAGCGACGTAGCTGGTAGATAACCCCTTCATGCCATACTTTGTCAAAGGCTTGCGCAACATTAAGAAACACTGAAGAGCAGATGCATTTTTCTTCCAATGTTTCAATTCAAATAGCCTAATAAAAATTAATAATGTAACGGAAGAAAATTTTAAAAATTTACAAAAAATATTTTTAAAAATAATCAAACTACAACTAAACTTTTAAATGACACTTCAATAGAAAATAAGAAGTTAATAAAAAAAATTCAATTTTTACAAATACTTATAAATACAAATCTTATTAGTGAAGAAATTGAAAATATACAAGAAAATGTAATTTTTAGTAAACATCAAATTAAGAGCAGATCTATTTTAAATGATTATAAAATTGACACATATGAAATAGACATTTTTAAAATTCAAGAACTAAAAAGTTCCGTTGCAATTTACAATAGTACATTAATATTCGTTCTGCAAATTCCGGAGCTATCCAAAGTTAAAACCATTTAAAATGTTGCCAATTCCAAACTTTAAATTTTTAGAAATTAATGTTGATATAACTGATATAATTTTATTCCAAAACAAGTCATATTATTTTTACCAAGAAAGATATAAAAATAAATTGAAACCGATCCTTCAATGCCTATCAAATTTGTTTAATATATCTTATTGTAATTGCTCAAAATCTATTGAAAGTGGTTTAAAAATAATAGAAATAGATATAGGAATAGTTTTAACAAAAAACGGAAATAATTTAAAATAGGTTAATACTTGTAATAAAATTGAGTATTTTTTAAATAAAAACAATATAATAACTTTTAATAATTGTACTATTGAAGCTAACAATATAAAATTGTATAATAAATAAAAAAATTTAAACAAAATATCATGTTACCTAATTATACAATAATGGAAGATGTAAATCATACAATAAATTTAAAATCTATACATCTTAAACAAATAAAAAACTATGAAGAAATTAAAGAGATTTTTAATGAAAAACATTAGTTTAAATTTGTAATTTTTGGTAATATAACTTTTTTTATAATTTTTGTAACAATTCTTATAGTAAGTTTCATATTAAGAAACATTAAGAAAAGAAAAAATCAAATGGTTGTCAATTCTAAATACTGCTCAAGAGTACAATACTGTTAAGAATGGGGGTGTCATCTACCCTAATAACGAAATTCTTGACAAAGTAATTTCTGCCAATATGACAAAGTACATCAACCTTAAAAATTTAAAACATTTTGTTTTACTTAAATTTTGCAATTCGACATAAATTATTTTATTATTTTAATTTAACTGATTTTCAAAATAATCGTATGATTATTAAAATTATGAATTCAGCAGTAAAGTTTATAACTACTATTTTTTTAATAAATATTTCCAAATTCAATTTCCTCAAAATTGAATTTGATGACAACAATAATTTGATATTTTTGTTTTTTTTTTTTAGAAAATATTTTAAGTAAATTATTATATTAAAATATATAAAAAATTATAATAAAGTTAGTCTTTATATGAAGTCTAATAAGAAGTGTTTTTAAATAAAAATAATAAAACAAATGAAACAAGTTTTTTTTAAATAATAAATTCTTTACAGTATTTATTTCGTGCACTAAAGCACTGTATAAAAATTCGATTTAAGAAAAAAAAATAATTAAATTTGAAATAGCAAGTTAAATTATTGCAATTGCAAATATTAATTTAGTTTTAAGATTAAAATATTTTTTTATATTTATATTTAAAATATTTTGTAGAAAATATTTAATAGAAAATTTTGAAATATTAATGAGTTATTATAAGAGATTTTAAATTTTATAATTGCAAAGAAAAATGAGCTAACCAAAAAAAGAAAAAATAGTTGTAAATGTAAATTATACCAACTGATGGTGGATTTCCTCTTCATGGACAAACGTCCGGACAATTTTATTTTACACTAAATTACTTATTTTACAGTCCAAATTTTTTAAATCGGTAGGAGTCGTATTTCTTTATTTGTGAAAGAGTATATAAATGTACATTTTCATGCCTGTATTATAGGAATGTGCATGTTCAATACTTTCCAGTAATCATTACTACTCGATACTTTCATCATCAATACTCGATACTTTCTACTCGATACTTTTTAACCGATACTTCTAGATTCGTTAACTGAAAATTTTATTAAGGAAAAATTAAAATCAATTTATTTATGTAGTGTATGCATTTTTTCAGTCTTTTTCGTTACTTCAGTTCATTTAATTTTTTGTTTGTATATTTTGGGTTTTTTTTGTATGAATAAAATAGTTTTTATATTAAATAATGAATAAAAATATTAAATTATGAAAAAAATAACATTAAATAAAACATTATTCATAATAATTATTTTAGTTTAAAAAATTAATATCTTTGGTGTTATGTTATATTTCAGTTTTTTTCTTTATCTCAGTTCAGTTTGTTAATTAACAAAAAAAAAATCTTAACTTAAAAAACTGATATTTAATTTTTCCTAACGAACTCAATATCTATCAATCTCGAGTACCACTAAAGTATTGATCAACGAACTCGGTATCGAGTATCCACTACACTATCAATCTTGACTACCGCTAAAGTATTGATCAACGAACACGGTATCGAGTATTCACTATCAATCTCGATTACCTCTAAAGTATTGATCAACGAACACAATAAAAACATTAATACAATATTAACCATTTGTATTTGTTTTGATATTTAGCAGCAGAGTATACATATTTTTATATCTTTATTTTTTAGTCTATTCTACATGTGGTGTAGTAGTCACATTAATATGTATACATACACTATACCCATTTTTAGTTTTTCAATTCTGTTTTGTTCCCTATTCTCTTTTTTGAACAAGAAAAATTTTTTTTATTGTTAGTACTCTTATCGCTACCTCGAGTTGAAACAATACCAATACTCAATATTAGCAGTAGAGATTTTTATTCTTGATCAATATTCAATACTCGATATTTTTACAGAAAAGTAACCGATACTTTTATTCTTGGTCAATACTCGATACTAAGTATCGAGTAGATACTTTTCGCACATTACTACTGTATTACAATTGGTTTTCAAATATGCCTGAGACATGCTAGGAGTTGTTCGGCAGCAACCCGAACCAGTCCACATTTTCGAAATCGGTAACCGTCGTATTTCTTTATTTGTGAAAAAGTATCTTAGTGTAAATTGTCATGCCTGTAATACAATTGGTTTTCAAATATGCCTGAGACGTGCTAGGAGTTGCTCGGCAGCAACTCGAACTGGTCATTTGATAGCTTTGTACAGTACCGTGCCCGGTTGCTTGTTTCATCACAATTTTAGAACTCTATCTTTAAAGTTTTTAAACAAAATTATTTATTTTTCTTTTTGCGTTTAGTTTTAATATTAACAAAAAAATTTCAACCTACCTACCAAACATATAAACATATATACATATATACATATATACATATATACATACATACATATATACATATATACATATATACATATATACATATATACATATATACATATATACATATATACATATATACCAAGCGCGATTGCTTTAAAAGTTCATTTCGTTCATGAACGACTAGAAAAATTTCTAAAAAAAAGTCTAAAAAATATCTAATTAAAAAATTCTGTAATTTTTTATTTTTCCATAAACAGTAAGAGATGCAAAGAATGAATATATGTACATTTAATCTATTTTTCTATATATTTTAACTTCATTTACTTCTTTTCTTACTGTTATGATACTAATTTACAGATTATTATATTATTAATAAAAATAGCAATAATACTGTTAAGTAAAATTAAATGCAAAATCAATTGCGTTCACTTTCGATTTTAACGAAATCCTCCTAATAATTTGAAAAAAAATTAATACATACATAGATATTCTATTCTGTATCCTTCCTTTTATGTAAGACAACAATACAAATACAACATGCAAAATAATAAGTAACCCGTTCACCTTCTATGTACACGAAATCTCCTTTTGCGTTGTAATGAATGAAAATAAAAAATGTATATATGCATACACTATACTGTCTGCATAGTGCATACTTTTATATGCAAAATAAACACGCGCGTTCAACTTAAAAATTTTTTTTTTTAGAAATTTCCCTTATAATTGAAAAACAAAAACAAAAAATCCAACAACAATTTAACCAACCATTTCGTTCAAATTTGTTATGAACGATGATAGCCTTTGCTTTGAGAATGAGAATAATGAGAAAATGAGAATAATGAGAAGAAATACAAGAAAAAAAAATTCTTAAAATTTTATTTGCACATACGCTTGTACTAATGTTATTTTTTTGTTGCTGTTGAAGAAAAGAAAAAAAGTAGGCATAGTAAAATATTATTTTATTTTGTCGACAGTAAACATACGATTATTATAAATTTTAATTTTTTTTTGTAGCCATATTAAAAGGAGAACTTAGTAAGTTTTAATTTTATTTTCATTTTGCTCTGTTATGTAGGTACAACAGAAATAATTTATTAAAAATAAATTTTGTTGGAAATAAAGATTGTTGGTTTGTTAAATTCCAAAAAAATTAAAGGAATATTCAAAAACTTTCCCAACAAATTTGTTGAATGGGTTAAAAAATTCTTATTTTGAATATTTTGATATTATTGGTGATAAAAATGAATTGAATATTTTTATAAGCAAAGTCATTTTTACGACAAATCTATACAGAAAATTTACTGAAAAACTTTATTGGATGACGTAGTTTCTGTTTTTCCGGAGACTGCTAAATTATGTGATCTGGTTTTAGCAATAAGTTTTTCAACATTATCAGTAGAAAGATCATTCTCGACGTTAAAAATAATTAAAACCAACTCTCGCAATACAATAGAGCAGAATAGATTGTCAGAACTTGCAATTTTTCGGATAGAAGAAGAATTCAGTCAGCTTCAGTCAGAAGAAAGAAGTGTTTTAGAACTTTTTTGCCAAAAATCATGATTGAACACTTTTAGACCTTATTTATATATCAAAAATTTAATAAAATTACACACTGTTATTTAATGTGTGAAAAGTAAGAATAATTTTCCTCCACGGAATTGTTAAGATAATAATTTTCCTTAGAGAATATTGACATAAAAATCTCCTTCAGCGGGAATTACTATTATAATGATATATTTCACAGAAATTATTAGGGTATTAATCTCCCTGTACACACAAAGAAATGATCAAAGTTGATCTATCTTAAATCAGTTATGATAGACAAATGGAGGTGGTTCTAGTGGGTTTAAGGTCACACACTATCAAGGTTGGTTCCCAGCTCAAGCTGAATTTCTACCACGAAACAAAAATTGTTTTGCTTTGAACGAGTAACTTAAAATATCACGAGTCGCAACTGATATATACATATATATAAACACTGGCAAATTAATATAAAAGTATATAAAATACAAAAATTTAAAAAAAAAATAAAGCTACACTATTTCTTAAGTAGAAGTAACAAGTGATTTTTTAATAAATGCAATATCTTTGAGAGATTAAATTTTGAATACCTTGCCGCCATTGTTTCTTCTCATAAAAATTTGATTATTTTTGACCCACAGATATTCAAAGTTATGTATGACCTTGATTGTTTTTGCCTCGTGATATAAATTTGTTTGGAACTTAGATATTAAGTATTCTCGAAATAGATTTTTGTGATTGCGCTTTTTTCCATAATTTCATATTTTACTAATTCATTTATGAATTCCACAACGCTTATTGGTGGTAAAAAAGTGGTAAAGGCTTTTTGTTTCCCATAAAAACTAGGAAATACCATCTGGTAAAGCATCTACAGCTCTACCATCAAATCCGACTCCCACCTCCTCGCAGATAGGTAACATAGTTATCTGTCGGGTACCACCTGGTAACTACAAAACAAACAAAAAAATCCAGAAGCGTTTGACCTTAAATAAGCGGCTCCCTGGTCTGCGGCTGATCCCAGAGGGGCGCCATTTAAAATTACCTGGCGAGAGGTATAAAATGCAACATAAAAACAAATAATAATGTATAGTCTAAATAACAAAATAAACTCGGTAGGGATATCTTCCAAAGTGTCGGCAGAGATCACGGCTTCCGGCGAGGTCTTGGCTGAATGTACTGGACTTTCAGATCAGTCGCCAGTTGGGCACAACAATTTAGACAAGCTGATTAACCCTTTTAAAAAGAGTGCGAGGGTTCCAAGGTCGCCATCGAGGATGACCGAGCCAATAATTGATATACGGAATCAAAATAATAAAGAACCAAATGAAAACCATATACTCCAAAAGAAGCTAAGCGAAATACAGGCGTTATGTATGTCATTAAAAAAAGAAATTTCGGCATTAAGAGCAGAAAACGAAGATTTGAAAAAAAGAGAAAAACGTAATGCACCAAATGAAATCATCGAGCAAAAAGAATATTTCACGGATGAAGATGAATTGAGCAGAGAAACTGACTGGCTGCTAAAAAAAAACAAAAGATCAAAGAAAAAAAGAAAAGCTACTTCTTTACCTGAAGTTGAGTCCTCACCATCTGGTTTAACAAAAAGCTGTGAGGAAAAAAACTCCAAAACAACTGAATTTGTGAGTAAAAGGAAAACCAAAATTCCACCTGTAATCATAAGTAACATAAATGATTTCAAACCATTAAATAAAATGTTGCAAGCTAAAAATATGAAATATGAAATAAAAATGCTAAACAATAAGCAGCTGAAAATAAATCTGGAGACGGAAATGGATTATAGAAATCTAGCTAAAGATCTCAATGATACCAAATACGAATGGCATACTTATGAAAGCAAAATAAATAGACCAATAAAAGTCATGGCACGCGGCTTGCACCAATCTTGCATGCCAGAAGATATAATAAGTGAGCTTCATAATAGACAATTCAATATCATCAATGCAGTAAATATGATAAAGAAAGTCAAGGAAAATGATAAACAGGTAACTGTTAAACTCCCAATTTTCATGCTTACCTTGTAAGGAAGACATGAAAAAAATTTACGAAATCAATCATATTCAAAACATGATAGTTTATATTGAACCTCTGAGAAAAAGCAAAGATATTCCTCAGTGCAAAAGATGTCAGCGTTATAATCATACGCAGAAATTTTGTAATAGGGAGCCAATATGTGTGAAATGTGCTGGTAAACATTTAACAGCAGAATGCGATAAGCTGGAAACTTCACAGCCAAAATGCTCCAACTGCCAAGAGTCTCATCCAGCAAATTACAGAAGATGTCTTATTGCCAAAGAACTTCAGAAAAGAAGAAACTCTGCTTACCCAAAATTAGTTCAAAGGCAACAACCAAGAAAATTTATATCAAAGAAAGTAATAAAGGGAGTAACTTATTCTGCCATAGCAAAAGGCAAAAACAATGAGGATGTCTACCAAAGCAATAAAAATATGAAAAAAAATCGAGATTTCACTGCTGATGAAACACCTCGAATAGCTTATTCATCAAATGCAAATAATCAAACGCCGAGAAGAACTCGTTCATCAAACAATCAAATGCCGAGAAGAGCTCGTTCAACAAATACGAAATTGATTTCAGAAAAAGAACAGCACGAAACTATGTTAAAAACAATGGAAAAACTAATGAGTCTGGTAGATAGAATCTCACTAAGATTAGATAACTTGGAAAGTAGGTATACTGTTAAGTATCCTGATATGCCATGTAACTCAGTTAGATAATGTATAAAGACAAAATCACTATATGTACTTGGAATGCCAATGACATTAACAACAAAAAAGAAGATTTGGAAATGTTCCAAAACTTACGAAACTTGGATGTCTGGCTCGTGTCAGAAACCCTTCTAACAAAGGGGCATAATTTAGTAATTCGTGGATACAAAGTATATATACAATCTACCAAAAGGAGGTAGTGCGATCATAGTAAATGATCTTATTACTCATCAAGAACATTGTAACATACAAAGTACAGAAATGCAACTCACAGCCGTACAAATACGGTGCAAAAAGCAAAATATCAACGTAGAAGGTATATCAACTGTACTGCCCGCTCAATCACGCTATTAAAAAACATATGTTTAAGAGCATATTAATGAAATTATGTGAAAGATTTATTCTTGGAGGTGACTACAATGCCAAACATCTAGAATGGGGCTCCAGGATGACCCTTACTTGAGGTAAAGAACTGAGAGAGGCGCTGAGAGAAACAGGTTCTTTATTTCTTTCAACAGGAAAATCAACATATTGGCCTGCAGATATAAACAAAACTTCTGATCTGTTAGACTTTTTTATAATGAAAAAAGTATCAACTAATTTCACATCTATAGAAGATAATTATGACCTCAATTCCGACCATTCTGCTGTCATGCTAAAATTAAATACAACAATAGTTAAAGCCTGCTAACGACACCAAATCCTACAGGCCGATATCTTTCCTCCCTACAATATCGAATTTTCATCGGACTCAACCCCTAATAGAAAACAGGAATATAATACCTAATCACCAATTTGGGTTTAGGCAAAAACACTCAACAATAGATCAAGTACATCGAATAACAGACATTATAGAAAGGGCACTGGAAAAGAAACAAATTTGTTCTTAAGTATTTCTAGATGTAGCCCAAGCGTTTGATAACGTTTGGCATGAAGGACTCATCAAAAAGCTAAGTTGTTTGCTCCCTAAAAATTATGTTGAATTATTTTCATCATATCTCTCAAATAGAGTTTTTCGAGTTAAAAATGAGAATGAATACTCCTCTCTAAGAGATATAAAAGCTGGAGTACCGCAAGGTAGTGTATTGGGTCCAATTTTATATTTCTTATACACCCTATAAAAATAGCAACCTTTGTAGATGACACAGCGTTGATGGCAGTAGGTTTTACTATAGAAGAAGCTACAAACAAAGTGCAAAAAGCTAATGACGAAATTTCCAACTGGTGCAAAAAATGGAAAATTAAATTAAATGAAGCCAAATCTAGTCATGTAAACTTCACCTATAAAAACATAGTAACTCCTCTCTCAGAAAATTAATGATGTCGTGATTCCATACGAGAATAAAGCTAATTATCTTGGCATAACCTTGGATGCAAAGCTGAAATGGAAAGAGCATGTGAAAATCCAAAAACAAGAACTCCAGTTCAAATATAGAGAAATATACTGGCTGGTTGGGCGGAATTCTACGATGTCGACCTATAAAGTTTTGATGTATAATCAAATATTGAAGCCAGTCTGGGCATACGGTATTCAAATATGGGGATGTGCTAAACAAATCCATATTCAAACTAACCAAACGTTCCAAAATAAGGTACTGCGCAACATAGTCAATGCTCCATGGTATGTTCGCAATGCCGATATTCATCGAGATCTGAAGATCTCATCTATAAAAGACGAAATAATGAAATGCGCTGCACGGCATAGAACTCGTCTGATCCAACATGTCAATACCGAAGCTTCTAGCTTAATTGACAATCAAAACTTTGTGAAGCGACTAAAACGAACAAGACCACCTCAGTTAGGTTAAAACCTTTTATCTATTAAAACCTTATTGGATTTTGGTAGATCAAAGGTATCTTAGTTTCTTAGTTTCTTAGTTAAATGTAAATTAATGGTTAGTCTATAAAACTAGTTTTAATGTTGCAATAATGATAGGAGTTTTTAGTGGGTTAAAATCCCACAGCCCTTCAAACTGCCTTCCCCGGTAATTGGTAGTCCCTGAAGCCTCTTTCAAAGATTTACTACTATCTGAAAAAAAAAAAAAAATAAACGCTTATTATATCAGTTTCATTGACGATGGAACCGATGAACTTGAAAATATTTACAACGGTTTCCTTAGGATTATTTATACCTGGCGTAAAAATTCCAAAATCATTTTGTTTTTATTTTTGTCTTGATTATTTAGATCTGCTTATGCTTCCAATATATTGACTTTGTACTTTATGTCTTTTAATTTTTCCTCTGATTCAATAACGTTTTTTTTAGGGATTCATTTTCACTAATAATCTTTTAATTTCCTAATTTAAATTCCGTTTTTGTGGAGCGCATTTTTTGCATTTCCAAGTAACTTCACCGGATCTAACAGCTGCAAATAATTTGCTTGATGCAACTGCACATGTAGCATGAAAAAAGTCATGGCATGGACCAGCACACTGTAGTCCCTTAGATGTTCCACTTACATTTTTTTTAGATTTTAAACATTGTTTACCCATTTTTAACAAATAAAACTTTTCAACACTTTTACTAAGAATATTTATTATTTCCACAAATTATCTTATAATACACAATAAAAATAATTGAAGAAAGATTGGTTTTTAAACCTTGTTGACCCACATTTTGGAACTGACTTTCTCTTTTTCTTACAAAAATAATCTTTTACAAGACTTCTTAAAAATACAAAAAACATAAACACATAACTATTCTAAATAATTAAAAAAAAATGAATAGTTTATTGATATTTTGTAATATGAGAATGTAATTTTGTTCTCCTTGGCCTAAAATAAAATTATCAAAATGCACAATTAACATTCCATAAATATTTTTTATAATTTCTTTTAAATGGTTTTGTAATTATTTAAACTCAAGTAAACTCAAGTGAATTTTGAAATTAGTTTTGAAATTTGTAGTTAACGATTTGTAGAAAGAATTTAATGAAATGGTTCTTAGAAGTTGAAAGATTTATTATAGAGTGGTATAAGTAAGTGGTAATGTGGGCCAAAAAATTTAAAGGGAAAAAAGATTTTAAAATTTAAGTTATTTAATTATTATTTTTATTTTTTTTTTGTTTTTTATTTTTTATTTTTTGATTACTTCTATTAATTTTAATTTATTTACTTTTTCTCTTGTAAATTGTTCGCTATAATGTTGAAGATAGATTTTTGTAACATTCTATGTAATATTCATATGGCTTCACTTTTTTAGTCAAAACAGTCGCGAAGGTAAACAAGTTGAAGTTGAGCTACGAGGATACCAGACCGATGCGACCAGAACGGACATCTCCCTGATTTATTCCTAACTACTCATCCGGAGAAATATTCAATCTCTATTAACTCTCCGCTAGGTGGTTCCGACCACTGTCTTATACGCACAAGCTTCGAAGTAGGCACAACAACCAGCTCTAATAATTCTCCCGAAAGACTAGTTTGGCATTATCACCAAGCTGATTGGGAAAGCTTCAACAACTTTTTAAATGCATCGAACTGGTTGTTGTGTTTCCAATATAAAAATGTAGACTTTGCTGCAGAGGTGATTACCAAAAGGATTAGCCTTTATTCCAAATAGCCTTAAAAGTATAAAACGAAATCCATCAGGTTGGTTTAATGACCTCTGCATCAAAGCTCTGAAATCCAAAGAAGTTGCTTATAAAAAATACAAGAATAATAAAACTGTCAACTTATATGATAGTTATAAAGTGGTTAGAAATAAATGTAAAAAAATTATCAATCAGCAAAAATTCCTGCACAGCCAAAGGTTGAGACGAGAAATTTTTAATCTCCCTAACAACAGCAGGTCCTTCTGGACATTTGCTAAAAACATTGGGCAAAATTTTTGTCAATCTTCATTTCCACCTATGATTGATAATTTTGTATGTTCTTGGCAGTAAATTAGGTGGAATTACCTTTTCGTGCTTAATTAAGTACGGTACTGCAAGTTTACACTACAATATCTACAATATTTCGAGTATTTATTTATCAAATTACTGGCTTATCAACTCATTAAATGTGGAAAACTACTACTATTGTCAGGGACTAAGCCTTCTTAAATAGAATAGCTCCATTTTATTTAAGTTGTTACCAGACTATACTCTCAATTATTTTTTGTCATTTATTTTATCCTAATGACAAAGGGTACTGGACCAGGTCGATAAATAATTTTGCTTCATCGGGAATCGAACCTGGGACCCTTCGGTTGAAAGGTAGGCGCTCTACCTACTGCGCCACCCAGCGCGATAATAGTATTATTCAGATTCTGCTGGAAAAGCTAATCTTTTTGCAAAATTATTTCCAAAATATATTTCCACAAATATATTCCACACTCCCTAATACAGCCCGAAATCCTCCAGCAATCCCTGTTGTAAGTGCTTCACTCAGAAGCTGTAGTAAAAGTCTTGAAGAATCTCTATATAAAAAAGTCTACCGGTCCCGATGGTATACCTACGATTGTGCTGCGAAACATTGCCTTCGCCATTTCTAAGCCTCTGCGCAACTTATTCCATTTGTCCTTTTCTTCAGGAACTTACCCGTCCTATTGGAAAGTTTCCCAAGTTTATCCTATTCCTAAAAAAGGTGACAAAAGCAATCCTTCGAACTGGCTGTTACTTCCATTATTTCCAAGATGATGGAAATTTAAATCAATCAACAGTTGAAGCAATATCTTGATAGTGAGGTATAATTCATGATAGTCAGTACGGCTTTCGAGCTCAGCATTCCACCGGTGATGTCATGACAGGCCTCTGCGAAAATCTCAACACCAGTCTTCATCAATCTGGTGAAGCTGCTGTTGTAGCTCTGGATATATCTAAGGCTTTTGATCGAGTTTGACATTCTGCTCTTATAGCAAAATGCAATGCTGTAGGCCTCGGTCCAATCTTTTCTAAATGGATTGAAAGCTTTTTTTTAAATCGATCTATCATAGTTTCAGTTGACGGTACTTTTTCTGACCAACTTCAAATTAATGCTGGTTTTCCACAAGGCTCCATCCTTTCACCCACCCTTTCTCATTTTCATTAATGACCTTCTCAAATTAACTTTCAATCCAATCCATAGTTTTGCTGATGACAGAACTCTAGTAGCATCATATGATTTTCTTAAAACAACTAATGCTACAGCTTCAGCAGTCAACTCCAAAAGAGCAATGATGGCTGGTGCACTCAATCACGATCTAGCCAAAATTGTCGACTGAGGTAGAGCAAACTGAGTCGAGTTTAACACTTCAAAAACTCAAAGCTGTCTTGTTAGTAACAAGCTAACAGCATTCGAACCAATTCTCCGGTTTCAAAATGAAGTTATTTAGTGACTCAAAGACTTGAACTTTCTCGGGATGTGAGTGAATCAAAATATGCACTGGAATGAACATATTTTCGATATTGCGAAAAGCGCCGCCAAATGTTTGGGTTTTTAAGTCGCTGCAGAGCTTATTTTTCATCTCGAGACCTCTTAAAGTCTATAAAGCATATATACGACCCAAGCTGGAATATAACTCACATTTATGGGCAGGTGCACCAAAAAGTGCTTGAAATTTAACTTAAAACCGCGCCACTCATCTTATAGGCGACATAAATGTGACCTCATCGCTTATACCACTTGGTCATCGTCGTATTGTTTGAGCACATTCTCTATTTTATAGATATCTACTTGGTGTTGGGACTTGTTCCGAGGAATTAAAGTCACTTCTTCCTCCTCTCAAGCAATTTCGTCGCATAACACGAGAGGCATCAAGTGTCCACCCTTTCACAGTATAAATTCCGTGATGGTTTAATTCCGGTTATGGAAATTGTTTTATAGTAAGAACATCTCGATTGTGGAATCGCGTCCCAATCGAAGCATTTCCAATGAGAAGAGGATTTTTTATTTATGGTTTATAGAGATTTAAAACGAAGATTAACAACATTGTTCGCTCTTTCCAACAAAATTTTTCTTCTTCCCTTTTCTTTCGTTTCCTTTAACTATCCTTTTCTTTTTTCAAATGGTCAACGGTACACAAGTACTCAAAGGTTCACAACCTAAGTTTTGGCTATAAATAAAAAAAAAAAAAAAAGGGTGACCGTGAGAGGCTACATCCTGGTTTGGTGGTGGTGCTGGTGACGTGTAATCTTGTGTTGGTTACATAGCAATATATAGTTGTCACAATTTCGATGAATTAGAATTGGAAATCAATTAACACAAAATTGAGCAGCTATAATCTACAACTCTACAATTGTTCCACATTTTAACTATTTCTCATCTAATTTGTTTCTTTGTAATTATTGAACTTTGTAATTGTTATGTATTTGCAAAATAAAGTGGGTTATTCTGAAATTTAATAGAAGAACAAATTTTAACAGTGTCTGTTTATATTTATGTATATATGTATATATGTATATATGTATATATGTATATATGTATATATGTATATATGTATATATGTATATATGTATATATGTATATATGTATATATGTATATATGGATATATGTATATATGTATATATGTATATATATATGTTTGGTAGGTAGGTTGGAATTTTTTTGTTAATATTCAAACCAAACGCAAAAAGAAAAAGAATAATTTTGTTTAAAAAATTTAAAGATGAAAAAAGCAAAAGTTCTGAAATTTTGCACAGTTCCTCATGATGAAAAAAGCAACCGGACACGGTACTTTACAAAGCTATCAAATGACAGGTTTGGGTTGCTGCCGAACAACTCTTAGCACGTCTCAGGCATATTTGAAAACCAATTGTATTACAGGCATAAAAATTTACACTTAGATACTATTCCACAAATAAAGAAATACGACTCATACCGATTTCAAAAATTTGACCTGACCCGGGCTGCTGCCGAACAACACCTAGCACGTCTCTGGCATATTTGAAAATCAATTGTATTACAGGCATAAAAATTTACACTTACATACTATTTCACAAATAAAGAAATACGACTCATACCGATTTCAAAAATTTGGAATGACTCGGGTTGCTGCTGAACAACAGCTAGCACGTCTCTGGCATATTTAAAAATCAATTGTATTACAGGCATGAAAATTTACACTTAGATACTTTTTCATAAATAAAGAAATACGACTGTTACAGATTTCGAAAATGTGGACTGGGTCGGGTTGCTGCCGAACAACGCCTAGCACGTCTCAAGCATATTTCAAAAACCAATTGTGTTATAGACAGAAGAGTTTACACTTATATACTCTTTCTGAAATTATAATTCCTATAGGTTTCACTTAAAACTAAAAAGTATAAAATAAAATAATAATGTAAAAATAAAAATTTTTAAAATATACTTTTATCGAAACCAAACTAGCCCCCTAAAAAGTAGAAAATAAAACTAGTGGTGGGTGTTGAGCATCTAGAACTACTATAAGATAAAACACAAAAGGATATAATGAATCTTGTGGAATATTGGTAATGGGAATTTGGAAACGCTTTGTGATGTTCTTTTAATATACGTGATTTTTTTCAAGCGGCAAATATTAAAAGTGTCCATTAACAATATTCCATTTATATTGAGTCGTTTAACTAAAATTATATTCTATTATACTAGTAACTAGAAGACACCACGGGTAAATACCTGGCCGGGCAAAATAAAAAGTGTTAAAAGTTTTAAGTTAATATTTATAAAATGAAATAGAATTAAACTTTTTCTATAAGATTTTATTAGACATCAATTTCCAGTAAGTCTGGCATATGCAATGTCAACCAATAAATCACAAGGTCAAACAAAGAGTCGGAATTTATCTCACTGAACATAACTTACATTAAATTATGAGAATAAACAATGTGATTTAATAAAAAACAAATTAATTACAAAGTTGTCAAAGTTGTATCAATATTGTGAAAATAGCATTTTTTAACAGATTTGACTTATAAGATTTGAAATTAATAAAGATACAGTTTATAAGTAAAAACCAAACTAAAAGGTTGGGTTTTAATTGAATAATTTCTAAACTTGAGAATAATTTACGAAGAGATATTACAATACAAGTGCGTATTTCAAAATTTCCAAAGATCCCAGGCTCTAGTCCCGATAAAGCAAAACAAAAGATTCATTATGGGTTTTTCGACCTGGTCAAGTACCCTTTGTCATTGGGTAGTATAATTTAGTTACGACTTAAATAAAATTAAGCTCTTCTATTTAAGGAAGCTTAGTTCTGGTAAAGCAGAAGTTTTTATAACATAACAACAAATCAAAATCAAAGAAAATATAAGAAAAAGTTCAATTGGGATAATAGTGCATTTAGACTTTCAATCGAAATTTAGAAGGAAAATGTAGACTCTAGCGGTGGTTCACCTTCTAAGTGACCTTTCTACGGGTCAATGAAAGAAATTTTTGTAAGTTCTCCTTCAAGAATTTTTGAAGGAACGGTTCGGGAAAGTTATGGTATATTAAAACAATTTTTATTATTTGTGTTTAGTTATTTTATAAAATGTTTTATTATTTTGTTTAGTTTTTGATGATATAGAATATTATGAACCACCACCATCACCATCACCATTACCTGAAAAACGGCAAGTCTGATATGAAAGTTGTGTATGAAAAAATTGTAGGGGGTGATGTAGCGCATCAACACAATAAAAAAAAAAAAGAAAAATTAGGGAATTTTTTCGAGATAATCAACGTTTTTTTACAAAATTTTCAGTTTTTAAAAGCAAAATTTTAAGCTTATGCAGTTATTATTCAAATACGGTAAGTTTGATACTCATTCAACATATACCATTAATTAGGTGTATTGATTCTATAAAAAAGCTATGAAGAAGATCTTGCTCTAGTTTCAATTTCTTCTGAACTGTAGTAGATACTCTTTAGACATAATTTTTCTAATCCGATTTTCTTTAACCCTCTGTAGCCCAGGTAAATTTAAAGATAGACCCCTCTTCTAGAACAATTTTTTTCCTAAAATACTCCAAGGAATCACCCCTTAAAAACTTTTTGCTCTAAACCGGACCACCCTGTATATTATATAATACAACCGTATGTTAGGGGTAATGAACTAATATACTATTGAACTTGAAAATCTATGAAGGTAAAAGGAAAAACGAAAAACATTAAATCGAAAGGACAAAAATCGGTACTTTGGAAAAAATCATTAAGGAGAACCGTTGGGAAACAGAAGGCATCATTATAAAGTATCAGTGAAAGTTAATAAAAATGAAGAGATAAAAAAAATTAGTTTAAGAAAATATTATATTTAACAGTCTATACGAACTATAAAGAATTATTTTATATGAGTGTAGAATAATCTATAAGATTGAGAAATAAGAACATTGTAATATTTTTGAATAAAAAACAAATAAATAATTTTATTTTATTTACAAAATATACATTAAATAAAGTGTATTTAAAAATAATGAAACTTCGCATTAAGACAATTTCATAAACAATCAGCAAATTAAAAAGGGAAATTAATTTTCCAGTCTAAAATTTTGGTTCTTCGGAACCGGATAATCAGAGCCGGATAATCCCAGAGCATCATAACGAGTAAGGTATTAAAAGTGAGATATAACACATTGATTTAAATAAATTAAATAACATAAATTTAATAGTTTCTAAGTTGAATAATTAATAATAAAAAAAAAAAAAAAAACATGGAAGTTTTAATTGCACAACAATTCGCTAGAAAAGAAATGCTAAAGACTTTCGTGCGTAGTTATAAAAAAGATGGCAAAGCAAGACGTACAAAAATCTATTATCTCAAAACACTAGAAGCCTTCCAAAGGCATTGGGACTCATTTGAAAGCGGCCATCTAGAAATCATAACACAAAGGCACATGGACAGTAGCAAAGCCAAGATTGATTACCTCGAGCACGATGTTTGTTCACAAGTGGAATCATATTTCTATGCCAACTACGAGTTCATTCAAAATCGTTTCGATGAAGAGTATCCGGAGAAACAAAACAACGACGATAGAAATCATGAAGCGAGTGTAAGGGGTAAGGGAGAATGTACATTGAAGTTGCATAAAATTTGTTTGGATAAGTTTAATGGTGATTACAGCAACTGGCCAGCTTTTTACGACATATTCAAAACTTTAGTGGATCAAAATGAAGATTTGAATGCAGTCCAAAAACTTCAATATTTAAAAATTCATTTGACTGGAGAAGCGGAGCATTTGTTAGGTCATTTTCAGGTAACTGAAAGGAATTATGAAGTTGCCTGGACGCTGTTGAAAGACAGGTACGACAACTAAAAGGTTCTTGTAAACACACAGCTTAAGGTTCTTTTTTCACAGCATAACATGATACATGAATCATCTCAAAGTGTGAAAACTTTATTGCACACGACATCTGAATCTCTTTAAGTGTTGACTAATTTAGATGAATCAACTGAAAATTGGGATCCTAGTCTGGTCTATCTGATTGTACAAAAACTACTAACAGCAACTCATCGAATTTGGGAACAAAAAATCAGTAAATCGAAAGATCTACCAAAATGGGATGCACTGAAACAGTTTCTCGAAATGCGATTTCGTACGTTAGAATCTATTGAAGTCAAAAAACTTGGGTTACGTAGAATAAAAACACCCTTCAATAATAAAACAGAATCACCGTCTCATGTTTTCCACGTCAGTACTGGAGTATCATGTTAACTTTGTTCAGGTCAACATAACATGAGAAAATGTGAAAATGTGAAAGGCAAGGGAACTTTGCATTATTTAACTAGGATCCGGTCATACTGTCAGTAGATGTTCCACCACGCACCGCTGTTATCACTGTCAGAAACATCACCACACATTATTACATCGTCAAAAGAACTCAACTAGGACTCCTATTCAGAATCATCATACTACGCCTACTCGAAACACTATCATATCAAACATTAGCCCATCAACTTAAGTTCAGACAAATCACATAATGAATCCCGAACAAACTCCTTTTGTCCCACATAATACCCCAAATTTTAGCAATTCAGATGTCAGCACTTTTGTAATCAGGGAGGAAAGCGAGGGTCAAAGCTTATTAGCTACAGCACTGGTTGGTATCATATCACACACTGGTGAGGAACTTGTTGTAAGAGCCCTTATCGATCAAGGTTCGCAAGCATCCTTTGTAACTGAACATATTTGTCAGACATTAAGTTTGAAGAAGGAATCTATACAACTAAAGGTGCATGGAATAGGAGACAATCAAAATCAAAGTATACAGTCTAAGGTTACATTCAAGATAAAGTCGTTACTAGATACAAAATTCGAAATCGAAGTTGTTGGATTTGTTTTGGCCAAATTAGCAAGCGTCCTACCTACCACAACTATAGATGGTACTCAATGGAAACACATACCAAGGATAGGTCTGGCAGATCCGTATTATTATAAAACTCAAAAAATTGATCTACTCCTAGGATCAGATATTTTTGGACAAATCATTTTGAAAGGTTTAATAAAAGCAGAAGTCGGAGCACCCATTGCCCAAAAAACCACATTAGGATGGATCTTATCTGGAAAAATATTGGGAACTGGTCAATCATCAAATAAAGTGAACAATTTCCATGTATGTGATAAACTAGATGAACAATTGAAATCATTTTGGGAACTTGAAGAAATCACTAGTACTACGATGTATATCGAGGAAGAAAGTATGTGCGAAGAAATCTACAAGAAAACAACTTCGAGACTTTCTAATGGGCAGTATGAGGTAGAACTCCCGTTTAAAATTGGAAAAGAAGAAATGTATCTTGGAAAATCCAGATATCGCTTTATCAAGGTTATACTAATTGGAACATCGATTTAGGAAAGATGAACAATTGAAAGATGATTATGAAAAATTCATTAAAGAATACTTACAACTTGGGCATATGGAGCTAGTACATACAACTGAAGAAAATTGTGCGAAGAACTCTTTAGTAACATCATTTAATTTCAGTTATCTCCCACACCATGCTGTCATTAAGACTTCCAGTACCACTACAAAGTTAAGAGTAGTATTTGATGTTTCAAGAGCAACCTTAAGTGGAAAATCCTTGAATAACATGCTGATGACTGGTCCTACAGTGCAAGATGATTTAGCGTCAATATTGATTAGATGAAGAAAACACAAGGTACCGTTCTCTGCAGATATTGAAAAAATGTATCGCCAAATAAAGGTCAAGGCACATAATAGAAACTTTCAACGGATTGTATGGCGAGAAGTTGAGAATACATACATACAAGATTACAAACTGTTGACAGTGACATTCGGAACAAAAGGCACAACAATGACATTGAACGATTTTTACGTTGATGATTTGTTATCAGGAGCAGATAACTTACAGACTGCGTCAGAGTTACAAAGCCAAGTATTGAAGTTAATGAAATCTGGTGGATTCTCATTACGAAAATGGATATCTAATTGTAAAGAGCTGTTAGAAAATATAGAACCAATCAATCGAGCAGTTCCTCTTCTTAGCTCCGATATAAATTCACAAAACATAAAGGCGTTAGGAATTTGTTGGAATCCAGTGAACGACCAATTACGAAAATATGCGTACTTCCACTTGAAAGGGAAAACAAATCACCTCCCGAATCAGGGACTAAATAAACTAACAAAAACCAAGCGAATCCAACTACTGTCAACAATCGAATCTACTTAAAATTATAATATTTACAAACTAAAGCATAAAAAATCAATCCCATCAACAATCGAATCTACTTAAAATTATAATATCTACAAACTAAAGCAAAAGAAATCAATCCTATCAACAGCCAAACCTACTTAAAATTAAAGTTATTAATAAAATAAACTTATAAATAAACTTAAAATATGAAATTTAAAATATAAAATAAACTTAAAACAAACGAAATTCAATTAATCGGTTAAACTTGAAATATAATCAAGTAAATTAAATTATATAATATAAGCTAATTAACGCGTATAATCTAAATCAATAATAAAAGATTACTGAATTATGACCGAATCTCAAAATAAAAAAAAAAATAAAAAATAGTACTAAACAATACTTAAACTTTACTTAAAAATAATTCAGCACCTTCATTGGTGTATCAAGCTACTTTAAAACCAGATGGTCACCAACACTACATCGTACTCATGCTAAATGCTCATCATCAACTTCATCTAAAAACCTAAAATCGAAGATAAAATTAATAATATGTTAAAACAAGATCATTAACACACAACATATGAAGATACAAATTTTAACATCATATACACTCAAAGATTTATTCATTTACATTTAACATATAACACACAAAATTAATACACAAATTAAATATGAAAAACAAAATACAAAATTCTAAATGTAAATATCCAAGATTGACACGATGACATCGGAATTCTTTCATCATGTATCTAAAAAATAATAAGAACAACAATTATTAATGCAAAATCAAAACAACGTCAACCTTAATAAGGGCTACACAAAATCAACATATACAATTACAAATAAAATTCATTGAAAAAAAAATAAATAAACCGAAACATTATGTTCAATTCGATCATTCATCAAATATACCACACATATGTGAAAACAACAACAAAAAACCAAAAAAAAAAACGAAAACAAACAAAACTCAAAGAAATTAAATACACACACAAACCAAATATAAAGAATCAAATCAATACGAAACTTATGATTCAATTTTAATAAGATCACTCACTGGTGCTTACTTACTAAATATGGGCATTCCTGGGGTAATGCCAAGGGGAAGGGAAGGGGGGATATTTCGGCCTCAGCAGCGCAGCATCAATCCGCCTACCTTTAATCCGGAAAAGTCCTAAAAACGACAAAAAAAAAACAACATAAGAAAACAATAAAATTCTTCAATGAATATTTACCTGTAAACCATCCACATCCAAAACAGCCGGTCATCAGTTGGATAATTAAATCTGCAAAAGAAACAACATAATTATTAATCAGAATAATTATAAACAATATTATTGTATAATAATATCGTAATTTTATATTTAATATTTTACTTACATTTTTTGTGTATCCATCGTTGTTTACCTTTTTTATTCTTCTATTTAACAATTTGTCACTTTGACATTTCATAAAAATAAAAATAGAGATAAAAAAAATTAGTTTAAGAAAATATTATATTTAACAGTCTATACGAAGTATAAAGAATTATTTTATATGAGTGTAGAACAATCTATAAGATTGAGAAATAAGAACATTGTACTATTTTTGAATAAAAAACAAATAAATAATTTAACTAATAAACGTTTGAATATATTATATTAAATAAAGTGTATTTAAAAATAATGAAACTTATCTAAAAATGCGTATCTTTTGCATTAAGACAATTTCATAAACAATTAGCAAATTAAAAAGGGAAATTAATTTTCCCATATAACAACTCTTAGGCTCATTAATTCAGCAAAACAAGGAAAATAATGAAAAAGTATTAGAAGTAGATGAAAGTATGCTTCAAATACAAGAAAAATTAATGGCAAATGAACTGGAAAAAAATCAAATTTTAAAAAATATTTTAGCCACAACTTCTAAACAGCCTCAATAGAAACTATTAGTTTTAGTTTATACTTTTTTTTTATATTTAATGAATTGTTTTTGTTTAAAATATTTTTTTTTTATATTTAATGTATTGTTTTTGTTTAATAAAGTTAATTTTTAAAAATTAAACTTACATATTTCCATACTGATTGCATTCCTGATAATTTGTCCCCGCCTTGCATTTAAAACAAATTGCTCATTGCTTAAGCTAATTTCTGGGTTTTCGGTGTTGGCTATACTGTGAAGCCAAGATTGAAGCGATTCGTTCTTTCTATACATTAAGAAATTGTGACGTACACATGCTGCTTTTACGACCGCTGGTGCATTTTTGATTGTATTGTCAATTCTTTTGCTAATTCTTGGAAATCTTGCTTTAAGATGTCCAAATGCATTTTCAACTACTCTGCTGCATTTGGACAACCTGTAATGAAATATTTTTTCAGCAGGCGTTGCATCTATTTTAAAGAAGAAAAGATTTCATTATTTGCGGGGTTAGCTGAAACGCTGAATCACCAATAATGAACGGTCTGACATTTACTGATCGTATATTCATTTGATCGTATATAATTTTCTATTATTCCATTTGTTAGCATATATTTTTTAAGGAGGAATTTTCATATATTTTAGAGTCATTACACCGACCTGGGTATCCAACATTAATATATAAGAACCTGTATGAAGAATCTACAGCAGCAAATATCAGTAGCGAATTCCTTCTGTGGTCGGACTTCAATATGGCATTCATCCAAAAATTTAAATATTTAAATGAAGAATTAAACATTATTTAACTAATATTTTTTTTAAATCACTAATTTTTTGTTTTAAAGCTTCATCTGATAGTGGAATGAAGTTAAGGTGTTGTGGAGTGAGAATTTCCCACACATTTTTACGAAACTCATTAAATAATTTGCAAACAGTTGGTTTATTGATTTACCAAAACGTTTGCAATTGATCTGTACTCCTCAGAAGACCCAAGTGTGTACAGACCACTTGCTATTCTTTTTCTCAAATCAATCTTTTGGTTCGCGTAAATTTCTGTTTTGTCCATGCAACGGATCATAAATACAGTTCATCAAAACTATCTAAATCTACTCTCAGATTATTTTTAAAAAAAGAATTTCTATTTGAAAAAGGGTCTTTTTAAAAAAAAAACTTGTTCTGATCTGAAATTAAAAATTTAATTTATAAAATAATAAAATCAAACATTAATTTACTTTTTTCCAAATATTCTTCTTTTTTTTGATAAATTTTTACAATAGTCTTTTTGATAAACAATATCTGGTTGGGAATTAACAATTTCTTTTTTTTTTTAAATAATATTTTGCGGTTTTTTCATTTTGAAACTTAATTCTAAAATTATTTTAATTATTTCTCTCTAATTTTCCATATTATTATATGTAAGTTATGAACATAAATTTCCTAAATTTGTAAGGTCAATAAATCTTCCAAAACTAACCAAATTAACCAAAACAAATAATTAATAAATTAAATCTAAAATTAACCAAAACAATATTAAATTTCAAATAATATGTACTATAAATTCTTTGTTCTTTAGTTTCAATAAGTTCAACACATTCTAATTAGTTCAATAATTTATGTTGAAAAAAAATGAATGAATTTTTTTAGTAGTAAGCATTAAAATTATTATTTTTTAAATAATTTTTTTATGTTGAAATAATTTTGTAATAATGTCAAGTGATACGTTCTTGATTTTCAAAAATGACTGAGAAAACTTGACATTCCACTAAATTTTGTAGATGATAATCAACTCCATTTATGAGCTTGAGAACGTACTATTAGCCGTAAAAAATAAAACAGTTCAGTGGTTAAGCTTATGATGACTAAATTTGCTAAACTTACAAATAATCAACAGAGCTTAATATATTTTATATTATTTTTTATGTTTTTCTCATTTTTTAACTAATATTTTTTATTATTAATTTTTTTCATAACATATGCAGATAATGATGATATCATCTTTTACAAACACAATTATAATGATTTGTCGGAGGATGATATGAAATTAGATAAGTAAGTTTTAAGATTGTTATATTATTTTATATAGTTAATAAATTTTATATAATATTGAATACTGTACAATTGCACAGAAATGGTTTTCTTTTTAAATTTGTTGGTTCATAACATTAACATTTGATAAGGTATATGATATGGTAACATCACAAAATTACATAAGACAAAATTACATAGGACAAAATTAAACAAGACATAATACCACAAGGGCAAAATTTCATATTTAAAAAAAATGATTGTGGCGTAGGCGTTCACTTGCCGTGGCCAAAAACAGGGTTCCAATAAATGAGTTTCGGGGGTTTGTGTGCTGCAGCCCCCGACTATAAAAACATATAATAGTATAAACACAATAATTGCTGATACTGTAGCTCGGCGACGGATACAAATTAGGAAAATTACTATTTTTGTATCCGTCGCCCAGCTACTTTTGGTTGTATATGATTGAACATATAATTATTCGTAAACAATTTTAAAATATATGTTGCCAACAACATTAAAGTATTAAAAGTAAATCTGTTTTCTTTTACATTCTTTGAAATGGCTTTTGAGGAAAAATTAATAAAATTAGTAAATTTAGAAGTTTTTGTAGCTCTACTTTGTATCCGTAATTGTGTTTATGCCAGCGATGTATTTATCGCCAATACTTGTATCTGTCGCTAGTTGCCCCGATTCTCTTTAAACCATAAAAAGGCTGGTGTCCCAAATGTCGGGACCGAAGACCTTGCATTTTTTTTTGTCATCAGTACAATAGATCTTAATTGTATAAAGACAATATGTCCGAGGTCCAAGGAAATGGGGTCCCTTCAGCTGTTGGTTCAAGAAGGAGGAAGACTTGCTTCCGGAAGTTTAAAATCGTCACATTCTATATTAAATAAAACTAAAAGAAAGCAATTTTTCTGTGAAACGGCACAATAAAATGATTTTTCATAAAATTAAACATTTGTCTTGTTGAAAGTATCTGACAACAATATGTAGAATAATAATATTAATAGCACACCATAAAAAAATAAAAATGTTCAAAGTTTATCTTTATTAAATAAATTCTTTTATTTATAAAATAAAAACTATCAGATATTATTAAACCTTTTTTATAAGATTTAATTTGTTTTTATTATTTTTATTTGTCGAGGGAAGGTAAAAGCCTCTAAAAATACTAAGCGGTCTGCTGTACGTAGTCACTTAGCTATGTGGTACTCTAAGCCACTAAAGCCACCAAAACCCTTTATCATAACTGATGTTATTGATCGATTAATTGATTTTTCGCGTTAATTGAAAAAGTGTAGTGTGTTGGAATATTATTAAAAAATAGTTTCCCAAAATTTTATTAAACCATTAATCATAACTATGGCTTAGTACCATTACCGTTTCCAATTATTATGAGCGAGTATTAAAATTTATCATATAGAAAAAATTGGATAAAATGGAATATTCTAACAAACCTGCTGGTACGCAACATTGTCAGTTACACTGTCCATACCAGTACTTTTCCTTTGTCTAGAATTTTAATTTTTAGAGCACAGGATTTTGTTGGTCTTGACATTGCTGTTTAGAGCATTAGCTGTCTAGACCATGGGTGAAGGTAGGTTCATGGAGAAAAATTGCGACTCTTTGAAATATTTGACCTTGTGGTTTATTGATTGATATTGCATATGCCAGACGAAAATTGATGCCTAATAAAGTCTTATAAAAAAGTTTCATTCTATCTGATATTTATTTTTTATTTTCTAAATAAACGAGTTAATTTTATAAAGATTAGCTTAAGACTTTGAACAATTTTTATTTTTTTGTGGTTTGATATTAACATTACTATTCTATACATTGTTTTCAGATAATTCAAACATATCAAATGTTCAAATTTATTAAAAATCATCTTATTGTATCGTTTCACACCAAAATTCCTTTTTTTTGTCTGATGGGAGATTTTCCAGGGGGTTTTCTAGTATGTATATACATTAATCAATTATTAAACTCGTCAACTAGGCCTAGTATTCCTGTTAGATTGGAATAACTCATCAATTTTTGTATGTCAGGATTCACTCGTTAATATAGACCCCTATTACCACTATTCTTCCAGACAGTGTCTACAGGTTGGGTCGTCACTTGGTGTTAGTCTACACATGTGTTTATTCATGTGGTTATGACCAGTAAGTATGCCCACCATCTTCCTACAGTCTCCTCTATTGAGAGTTAGCAGGAAGTTGGTTATTTTGGTGTTTATTCTTGGTGCATATATTTTGGAGACCCTGTGGCCTTCCATACGCTCCCAAAGAATATTTGCTTCCCTTTTCAGGGTGTTTTCTATTGATAGTTTAATATTACCAATAGATATACCAACTGCTGGTAAGCTTTAGTCTTTAAATACTTAAGAAAACTTAGTGACAACACATCCCCCTGCCCTGATGGTGTCCCTGACATTATCCTAAAAGAATGCTCAAAATCTTTATCCGTAACAATGTCCAAAATCTTTAATCTGTCGATCTCTAGTGAGATTTTTAATTTTTTATGGAAAAAAGCCTTCATTAGACCAGTTCACAAAAAAAATGAGAAAAATTATGTTATCAACTATCGGCCTATAGCTAAATTATGCTGTATTCCCAAACTGTTTGAACTAATCGCTTTTTATCAGCTTTATCACCACTGCACTTGCTTCTTAATTCCAAACCAACACGGTTTTGTTAAAAATAAGTCCACAGTAACTAATCTAGTTGAATCTATTTCTATATTTCTCAATAATATGGAAAAAGGCTTTCAAACCGATGTTATCTACACAGATTTTATTAAAGCTTTTGATATGTTGCCCTATAGTTTAATCCAATTTAAATTGTTAAAATTAGGATTTCGAAATCATTTGTAAATTGGATTGAATCCTACCTCATTACTAGAACATATAGTGTACAATTTAGATCTTCTATATCATCGCCTTTTGAAGCATATTCCGGTGTTCCTCAAGGTAGCCACTTAGGTCCCCTATTATTCATAATCTCCATATATGATGTTATATCAGTAATTAAAAATAGTAAAGTTCAGATATATCCTGATGACATGAAAATTTTCAACAAAATTTCTTCACCAAATGATGCATTCTTACTCCAAACTGACCTTGATAATTTGTTTATTTGGTGCATGAATAATAATCTTCTTTTAAATGTAAAAAAATGTGCGGTGGTGTCTCATCATAGGCGGTCTTATCATAGGCGGTCTTATCACGGACAAGCACTAGAAGTTGTTAATTCTTTAAAAGATTTAGGTGTCATTTTGGATGATAAACTCACATTTAAATTAAATTATAATAATATCATCAATAAAGCTAATTCAATGTTAGGTTTTATAAAACGTGGGTCTAAGGAATTCAAAGATCCATATATCCTAAAATCCTTTTTTACGTGTCTTGTTAGGCCCCAATTAGAATATGCCAGTCAGGTATGGTTTCCATATTATGAAATTCACATAGATAAGATTGAGGCAATCCAAAAAAAATTTCTTAAGATTTGCACTACGTCAACTTCCGTGGTCTGGCCCCTTAATTTTGTCACCATATGAACATAGCTAAACTTAATTCATCTTGCTACTCTGAAGAAAAGACGCGAAATTGCCGATGTCATCTTCATCCATGATATAGTTAAAGGAAATATTAACTCCCCTTATATTTCAAACCTAACCCAGATTAATACTACTAATCACTTTCGCTCTGCCAACCTATTTATCCTCACATTTCATCGAACCAAGCTTGGAATGAACGAACCTATCCATAGAATGATGATTATGGGTAACAAATTCTTTTTTTTTATTCTTTACTTTTATTTATTATTTATTTTTTCTTATTTTGATTTACAATTAGAAAACAAAAGCTTACAAAACTATGTTTTAATTATTTTAGTTTACGTCTGCTTACGTCTTGATTTTATTATGTTTTTGTTAATTATTAATTGTGATATAATTTTACTGACTATTTTTATTTTGGAACATTAGAAAAACCAAAATTTGTTTCAATTTTATTTTTATACATAAAACTTATCTAACCTTAAAATTATACACTATAACTAAACCAAATCTAACCCTACCTTACTTAATCTATACTTTACTCTATGATTAGTTTTTTTTCATAAAATTAATTATTATATCTTTTAAGAAATGTTCAACCACCAATAATTCTTTGATATTCGTTTATCCTTTTCAGGAATAAACGTATCGTATTTCAATAAATTCGTTTCTATGTTGTTTGGGTTATACTCTATGCACTTGCATGTCTATTATAGGTCTATCATATCCCCGTCTATTATAGTGATATAAAGCGGGACATGCTCGTGATTTTGAATATAACCATTCGAATCTAGGTAAATGAAATATTCAGACGCTATGAAACCGTTTTTAAACTTTTATTAATATACTCTTCGCTATGGTAGTATATTCTGGACATTAATCCATTTTCAACCATGTTGAGAGATCTGTTAAAGTGATCACGAATTAATTTTATCAGGAAATTATCGAATCTTACTATATTCAATTTTCAAATTTCCTGATTTTTTCCATTTGACTTGCACTAATGTTGAACCATATTGGCCCGGCGTACGAAATGGTTGGTCTAATTAGACCCTGATAGGCTAATATTTTTACCCTATTTTTAATATGCTTGTTATAAAACAATTTTTGACACGCCACAAATGCTTTGGTTCCTTTTAATATTGCTTGATTTATATGTTGTATAAAATTAAGGTTTTGATGTAAATGTATACTTAGATATTTAACTACACTTTTTTCTCAATATTATAATTATTTGGGCCTATTATTGAAAAATCTTTCCAATTTTTTTTAGTATTGTAATTCGTTTTATCAACTGTGTTCCTAAATAATATTGCTTCACATTTATCTATGTTCAATTTAAGTGACCAAACTTTGCAAAATTCAACAGTAAGATTAGTTAAGTTTTAACTTCTTTTAGGAGGAGGTAACATCCTGCAGAATAAACTATGAGGTCATCTGCGAAAGCTATTGTGTAGTTGTGTAGTTGTGAAGACTATTCAGCAATTCTAAAAGTTCTATTGTGTAAGTAGAAAATAGTATTGGTTAATTCACTGTGCCTTGTTGTAGACCATTTTTAATATCATAGATTTTTCCGTTTCCTGGTACTATTACGAATTTATTTTCGAATACCATATTAATTATTACTCTGATAAGGTTTTCTGGAAATTACAGATTTATCAGTTTGTATATTAAGCCTTCTAGCCATAAGCTGTTGAAAACTTTTTGTAGATCGATAAGGCATGTACCAACACATTCATTTTTATTAATTTACCAGCATATATCAGATGTTATTTTACTGATAGCATGAGTTGTACCGTGTTTATACCTGAAACCGAATTGATTTTCAGGTAATAATTGTTTATCGCTGACAAAGCTGTTAATTTGGTCATATATAATTGTTTCATAAACTTTACTAATGTTTGATAGTAATCTTGTGGGTCTATAGTTATCAGGATCTGAAGGGTCTTTACCCGGTTTTTTTAGCATAACTACCTTTGCTATTTTCCATGATTTGATGCAGTGGTTTAATGCATTGTTAAATAAGATTACCATTTTTTCTGTTATTTTAACACTTAAGTTTTTTAATACTATATTAGGAATATTATCTACGCCTGCAGATGTTTTGTTCTTCAGGTTTTTTAGTCTGTTTTGTCCATTGTGTCTTTGATTATTTTCGTTAATTTTGATAAATGCATGTCAACTTTGTCTATTGTTATGTTTTCGTTATTCAAAATACAGTCATTACTGTTCCGACATTTTTTTCCAAGTTGTTATCCAGCTTTTTTTTGAATTTATTACAATTAGCTTTATGAAACAAAAATTTATTACTGTCTAATATATTACTTTGTGTTGAAATGGTTGTTTCTTCAGCTATTGAGAAAGTACCACAAATAGCATTGTGGTCACTGTTATAAGCTAAAGTTTCTAATACGTTGTTGGCTGTTATAATTCTTATATCCACTAAAATTAGATCTAAGTATGAGTTCCTCCTTGGGTAGGTAGGTTCATCCGATATTAGTAACCTAGATTTATATTGAATTTTGTTGGCATTAAGCCAATTATATAGAGTCGATCCTATATTGTTATTATTCATATTTTTCCAGGAGATATGTTTAGTATTTAAGTCTCCAGCAATAATATAATAATGATTATTATCTGATAAATTTAACAAATTAAAAACTTGAATTAATTCGTCTAGGAACTTAGATTGGTTTCTGTTGGAAGCATAGATGGCTATTATAGAGAGCTTTCTATTATTTTTGAGATCTATACATTGAAATTTGTCAAATTCATTAAGTTTAATTGTTTCAAAACTAAATTCATTTTTTATGCAAATTGCGGTTCCGTCGCCTTGTCGATTAATTCTATCGTTTCAAATAATATTATAACTTTCTAGTGATAAAAAGTGCTTGTTTTGAAGTTTGGTTTCGCCTAGGCAAAGAATGTCAGGATTCGCGGTTTCGGTGAAATGCATAAGCGAAAATCTTTTGTTGTAAGAGACTACTGAATTGACATTAATAGAAATCAATTTTAAATTAATGTTATTATTTGTGGACTGTGGCATATTATTGATAGTTAGTTCCATTAAACATTTCGAATAAATATTTAATATCACTGGTGTTTTTATTAATATTTGTTTCTATTGTGTTTATTTTTTCTATAATTGAAAGCAAATTATTATTTAAATTAACAAGTATGTTATCGTTATTGTTATTGCTGTTACTGGTAATATTATTGTTGATTCTATAAACATTATTGTTATTAGAGTTATTTCCGTTATTAGTTTTGTTTCCTAACATATTAGCATAAGAAATATTTTTGTTAGTGAAATCATTATACATTTTCATACCTATTTCTTATATTTTCTTCATTAATTTTATTTTGTTGCTTCTTTTATTTTGTTGCTCCAGCTTCTTAGGATGGCCGTATTGTTTATACAAGATACAATACAAAACATTTTTTTTTTTTCATCTTTTTTTAGTGGACATTCTGCGGGAGTATGATTGTTCCGCATTTAACACAGCGATACTGCATGTTGCAGTTCACTGCCGAGTGGGAGAATCTCTGGCATCTCATACATTGCGTTTCTCTCTGCTTATTTAGATTTTCTCAGTATACTATTGTGTTGTCAATAGCTTTTGATTTCGCTTGCTTGAACAATAAAATGTGATAGGAGCTTATTATTATCGGATGATTTTTTGGTTTTAAGTCTGTTGACCGTTTCAAATTTAATGTTCTAATTTTCACATGTTTTTAGATAACTTAAAACCTCTTCCTCTTCGTATGACACATCTAATCCTTTCAGTAGAAGGGTGACTTTTTTTTCTTTCTTTGGATTATATGTGTAATAATATGTTTCGGTTTTTTTTTGAAATTTCTTGTATACATTTGTAGTCTGTAATTTGGTTTGTGTATATCATAATATGCACATTTGATAATTTTTTAATTGGGAAGTTATTTGTTTTAATTTTAATTGTTTTTTTTAAAGTTCAAATCCTGTGTTGAATACTTATTGGTGGCATTTTTTTCTTCATGTTTTTATTGTTGTTATTATTGTTGTTATTATTGATCACACTATCGTTGTCATTGTTGTTATTGGCCGCGTTCAGTACAATCTAGCGCTGCAAAATTACTGTAGCGGTCGAGCAAAATTTCTACTGAATGGTGATTAGCTTTAATCTAGCGCTACATAAATTTTGCAGCAAAAAAAATCTATGCTGAATCGAGCAGCGACTTTTAAATGATGTTTATTTGTTGGTATTTTGATGTAAAATTTATTTGTTTACCAACATTTATATTTGTGAATTTGAAGTGATTAGTTATTAACATTTGTGATTAAAGAAAAATAATAATATTAAATAATAATAAATAAACATAGATAAAAAATTTAGTGATTTACTGAAATTGATTTTACTAAGTTGAATTTAACATAATAAAATTTGAAATATAAACAATTTCGAATAAAAATTTTGAATCATTATACAATTTAAAAAAAATTTAGTTATTTAGTGGTTTAATGGATAAAAAAAAATAATTGCTGTGTTTTTGGAGGCCGCAGATGATGGAGTAGCTAGCAATTTCAACTCTTTGACTAGTGTAATAGGTGAAATTACTGAAGTTAATTCTACCAGAAGGGAAGTGGTAAGAAATCAAAACTTTTATGAAAGTACCATACCATCCTTCACTGTAGATGATTTTTACAGTCATTTTAGAATGACAAGAATTCAATTTGGTGTAAGTCGAAAATGTTTTTCTTAGTTTGATATTAAGTTAAAAATATTTCAGAAATTATTGGTGAAATTGCGGCTGTAGATCAAATATGTCATAGGATACCACTGAAAAAGCAACGTCTATTTACAATATGGATTCTAGCACACAATTCCAGTTTTAATGAAAATGCTGATCGCTTTAATATTTCGAAAGGCACAGCACATTTTATATTTTGCAATCAATTGAAAAATATAAATTCTCTTTTGCACACTTATGTGAAGTGGCCAAATTCCGAGGAAAACACCATAATTTCACGTGTATGACAATACGAATTACAAACACACCTCATCTTTTTAATAATTAATTTTTTAAAATATTTTTATTAGGAATTCGAAAATAAATGTGGATTTTCTGGCGTTATTGGATGTATTGACAGTTGCCACATCCCAATAAAACAACCACCAGGAAATGCTAATGATTATTAAATAGGAAAAATTTCAACTCAATAGTTTTGCAAAGTAGTTTTTTTAAACACATTTCTTAATGTTCATAATTTAATCATGATGATATTTTTTAGGTATTTGTGACCATAGGTGTATTTCCACGGATATTTATATTGGTTCGCCAGGTAGGAATCATGATACGAGAATATTCCGCGACAGCCCAGTTTATGAAAAATTAACGAACGAGTCTTATCCATTACTTCTGGCAGAAGAGCATACAGTAGGGGATTGTGCATATCCCCTTCATACTAATGTGATGACAGCGTACAAAGATAATGGGCATTTAACCCAACAACAAAATAATTTCAACACGAAATTATCATCTGCGAGAATATTCATAGAAAGATTTTTCGGAATATTAAAATGAAAATTTCGCAAGCTGAAGTATCTGGAAATTAGCGACATAGAATTAGGTAATAATATTATTTTAGATTGCTGTATTTTGCATAATTTTATTCCCAAAGATAATTCTGATTATGATCAAATAACTTTTCCACATGAAACTGATGATATACCCGAAATACCACATTTTGAAGATACCAATACTTCAACGGCAGCTAAGAATAAAAGAGATTATAATTATATGTTTAACCTTTTAAAATTACAATAAAATAAACAATAATATTGTTCTTAAATAAAATTATTTGAAATTTGGTTTTTTATTTTAACTATTTTAAATATTACAGTCCTAATTAAAACTAAAACATATGAGTAATACCACATAACGTATTTGTAATTATTTATTACCACAGCATTGATTTTAGTAAATTAAATATTTCAGACTTACATTTCAGACTTAAAAATAAAAAAATTAGTAGCTTTATTATATAACATTCTTAATATTATTATTTAGTAACACATTGTATATTCTTAAAGTAATTTGTCTTATCAATTGGTTTTATTTTATTTTATTGTGATAATTCACATAAAACAAATGTCATTTTAAATTTTGCTGAAAATCGTTCAGTACCACAATGCAGCGGTAATTGCTACATTGCTGCTTCTTAATGCAGCGCTAGATTGGGCTGAGCGTACCCATTGTTTATTTTTTGTTTGTTTTTGGAATTTTTTGTGAGAGTACTTTTATGTACTCTTCAAACTCGTTTTTATCATTATCAGTTTCGTGAACTTGAGAGGAATCTACTTCATTATCTTCTTCGTGGAAGTCTTTGAATTCCATTAAAGCGCTGTATCGGTTGTTTTTTCCATGTGGTAGTTGCACATGTATTTGTTCTTTATCAGAACCTGTTATCTTGTGGTCTTTTACTAAAATTAATTGTTAGCCGAGTACAAAACACTGAAGAAGTCTGCAAGTAGTAGACGAAATACGCGTATCTGCATGATAAGCATATCAGTAAAATTAAAAGGAAAATATTCGACTATTTTCACTGTTATGTTTTTATTTGTTTTTCTAAATTTTTTAGTTGAATTTCTAGATTAGAGTTTTCACTCTTTAGAAGTTTCATCTGAAATCAGTTATTGTCCGACATTGTCGCACCTTTTTCATTAGTTTTTCTCGTCATAATATTATTTTTTTTTTTACAATTGAAACTAAAATCATTTTCTTTAATTTTATTGTAATTTTCGGATTGCACTTATTGCAATTCCAATATGGGAGACACTACTTATTTAAATTTTTTTTATTTTTTTTACTTTTTATTGTCATTATTTTGAGTTAAATAACTTTTTATTACTTTATTATTTATTTTTATCACAATAATTATCGAAATGACAACCGTCTTCTAAAACAGTTCCACTCAAACTCTATGAGTAACAAATACAAGAACCGTATTGATTTCTCTCTCATGAAAGACACCCTAAAGAACCTTTCATATTCCTCTTAAGTTCATTTCTGATCTCATCTGTTTATCTTCAATATTCTTATAGTTGCTAATTTTTTCTTTAAGTACTAATTTTAACCCATAACTACTTAATAATTATCAAATATAAGAATATTTTTATTGATTATATTTTGCAGATTGTTACATTTTTTTTTTTTATGAATAATTTTTGATAACCATTGATTTACATTTTAATTTATTTCACAATTTTTGCAATTAGTTTTTTAATATTAATTTTTTGATATTTATACTGTTAATTTTAAAATTTGTTTAAATTCATATAAATGTAATACATGCAACTCGGTTGAATTAAGCCTGTAAATAAATAAATAAACAATCATCAAATCAAATATCCGCTATTCCTTTTAATTAAAATAACTATTATACAATCTGTAAAATAAATTATAATAATAGAATTTGAATATATTAGGTTCAATAAACATAATAATATATAACATCATTTCAGTTATCTCTTTTTTGTATTGGTGAATATACATTTCTTTAAAAGGTGTTAATCTGTAAAATTATATAAATTCCTATAAATTTCGTGCATCTGAAAAGGAACTACTTATATTTTATAAATTTTCCTTTAAAACCTATATTAATGTTATCCTACTAATACATTTTTTTTCTACTAAAAGTGCAAAAAATTAAATGCGGTAATCTAAAAACAATAAAAAAAAAAAAATTTTACTCAAAAAAGAATTGAACTCACAAAAATTTTTTATATTAACATGACGCTTCAACTAACTGAGCTAAAATGAACATTTATTTCGATCCCCACAGCCTACATCATTCATTGATTGAATAATTAAAAAATCTAAAGATTTTTCGTTTGGGACTTGGTGAAACATTGTTTGTATAAATTACTAAAAATATTTTAATAAATAAAATAAAACACTTGTAATATTTCACTGATTAAGAAAATATATGTAAACTTTCTTATATATTTTCTATTTTTATTATATTTGCCTTAATTAACTTGCCTTGGACTTTATATGTTTGTTTCAATTTGCTTCAATTCAACAAAATACCCATTTCAATAACGATTCAACCAAAGTATATCCATAAAAAGAGTAACAACTCTTGTATGTATTCATTTGTTTGCACACAAATTCATATGCAAATTTGATAAACATTGTCAGAAATAGACGATAATAAGAATTTTACGTGTAAGAAAAAGAAAAAATATAGTAAACAAAAAAGAGTAACAAAAAAAGTTGGCTGAAATTAAATAAATAAAGTTTATAATTTTGAAAAATATTTTCGACAAAAATTTTCGTTGAAATATTTGACAATATTAATTTCTAAATTGTATCAACTATGCATAAGATTTTTAGGAGACCTAACTAAAACAGCGTTATCATATTCTTTAAATTCTGTGATTTGTAAAGGGATGTTGTCCTCAGTATTATTTTATAATCGTATACCAATATAATAAATATTTAGGTTTACTAATATAATTAATAAAATATAATAATGTTTGTAACTCCAAATTATTACTGACAAAAATATTAATAATATTTTATATTATTGTAATGTAATTATAATTTAATATTTTCAATAGGTATATATAGGTATATATAAGAAATCTTACATATATTTTCTTAATCAGTGAAATATTAACAAGTGTTTTATTTTATTTATTAAAATATTTTTATGAATTTATAAAAACAATGTTTCACCAAGTGCGAAACAAAAAATCTTTAGATTTTTTAATAAACCTTGAATCACACAAGACTTTTAATAAAATTTAAATATACTAACAATCATATTTGGTTTAATACTCAGTGCATAAAAAACAAAACTCTTCCTCCTAATTATATTAATTTAAAATGTAACATTAATTCTAAATTCGCCAAAAAAACTCTATATGACGCAAAGATTAAACTTTTAAAACATGAAATTAAAAAACATCATCATATAAGAGATAATTTAAGTGTACATTTAAAAATTCTACATTCTGAGCTCTCTTTTCGATTTCATAATATTGAATGTGATCTAAAGGCCGGTTTTCATGATAAATTTTTAGCTGATAAATTGGAGTTTAGAAAGAGAAGAGTATAGTATACCGTTAATGTGTATGAGGGAGTAAAATTATATTATTTTTATAGTAACTTTTATAGATGATTTGAAATCTAAATGAAATCTATATACATAACCTTCCAATATTCAAAATGTAAACAAAATAAAGGTTATTTAATTTAAGCAATCTTCCTTAGAATTGTTTAAAATTTCGCGAAAGTATATAAACAGAGTAAATAAAGTGAAGAAAAGTGAAATATCATATGATTTTCATCTGTGGAATTTTTCTTTACTTTTTTTAAATTTTAAATTCACTTGTATTTATTATGTTTTTCATTTTTACATAAGTATTAATTAGAATTAAAATATTATTTTTTTATATTATACTAAATAATGAATTAAGAAAAAAAATGTATACATACATACATTCTAAAATTCATTCAACAAAATTTAAAATATTCATTCAGATAAAAAAAATTAAAGTTACAATTGTAATTAAAAGTAAATTTTTTAAATGTGTTAAATAGTTAGTTTATGTATAAGATAAATAGAATATGTATAATTTTAGTATAAATATATTATACCTAAAAGCTAAAATATTATTTTTTATTTACATATGCATTCAAATATTCAATACAAAAAATTAATTTTTGTTATTGTTTTTACTCAAATTCAAAAATTTAAATGTCGTTCCGTATCCATAAAATGTGTTGGTAGTGTGCGAATTTTTTTTGTGTAATTACACATTATTTTATGTTAGTGTTAAAAATATCGGCGATAATTATAGGAAACATATCTTTGCGAAGATATGTTTTTTTAAATATTCTCCGATATTTATGGCGATTCTCCGATATTTATGGCGACTCTCTCGATATTTCTCCCGATATTATTGTCATTCTCCCGATATTTTATCATTGTTTCTCTATCGCACTTATGAAATTTTTGTATCTTCTGCCTATGCTCTAACAATTCGCCGATATATCGGCTACATGAAAACCGGACATAATACAAAAAGGTGCATATAAAAAGGCTAATCAGCTGTCTTTTATACAATTTCAAAAACAAACACATAAATTAAAAAAACTTTTTCAACAACAACACAACATTAAACATGAACACTTAAACAATAAAAATAAATTTTATACTAGAATTATAAATCATTCTAGTATTAATTTCTCCGAAGAAGAAATTAATCTGTTAAACAACGGATTAAAACTTGCTCCCACACATCAAAAAATAGGAGAAAGAGAGTTATCAGAGATTGCAGTGTATACGGATGCGGCTATTCCTGATGCTAACAGAGAATGTAGAATGGAGGGTACGAAAGCTCTGAAGGTTGCTTACAATAAATATGTATGTATTAATGTTAATGGTATTAATAATAAAGAGAAAGTAGTTTCAAAAAATAATTCAATATATATAAAAAATATTAAAGACAAATTAAAAAATGGTAATTTAATTTTATGTAAAGCAGACAATGGTAATGCAATTTCCATTATGGACAAAAAATCGTATATTGAGAAAATGTTAAATACTATAAAAGATATGTATACAATAGAGTTACCATATGACCCAACTCAAAAATTTTAAAAACTTATTAAATTAAATTTAAATCTCATAAGGCTATGGCTCCAATTCTATACGGATTACCTAAATTACACAAAGATGGTATCCCACTACGTCCAGTAGCTGCTGCTTTTAAGGCTCCAGCACAAAAATTAGCTAAGAAATTGTGTTCAATGGTACCTGATCTTATTAATTTTAAACCAAAGTATTCAGTTAAAAACTATATTCAAATAAATAAACAAGCTTAAGGCAATAAAAATATTAAGTCTATTTCCTTCTATTCCTATTAATAAATTGAAGGATATTTTGTACTCAAAAATTATAAATAATATTTCAGATAGAGACATAGGGTTACAATTAATGGATTTGATTAATTTATGTATTGACCAAAATTATTTTGAATTTGACAACCAATTTTATAGACAAACTGATGGTTTAGCCATGGGTTCGAGTTTTCCACCACTAGGAGCTGAAATTTTTGTGGACGATTTTGAAACTACTTTATTTAATCACCAATATTAATTGATGAAAAATATTATATTTTGGATAAGATATGTAGATGATGTGTTATGTCTATGGACAGGCACGGAAAGAGAATTACATGCTTTTGTTGAAAAATGTCTGAACAAATTGGATAACAACATTAAATTTACTGTGTGAATATGGAGGGGAAAAATTAATTTCCTGGATTTGACCATAAATATTTCTAACAACAAGTTGATTTTTGACATTTATCGAAAAGAAATTTTTTCCGATGCAGTTATTCCTCTGTCATCAAATCATCCTTGGTCAACAAAAATGTCATCTTTCCATAATTTAATATTCCGATTAATTAGCATACCATTAACTGACGATAAATTTAGAAAGGAGCTTAGTATTATAATTGACATTGCAAGAAATAATGGATATAAAAAAGACTTGGTTTCAAAATTTTAAAATCTAAATCTAGAAAATACATTTGTAATTTGATATCTCCAAAAATTGACGTTGATAAGGAAATAATTAATTATAGAAAAATACCGTATATAAAAAACATTTCCGAATATTTAACAAAACCACTTACGGCAGCTAATATACAACAGGTATTTTTTAACAACTACACTTTAAAAAATATTTTTGTTAACAATAAAATAAGGCAACTGAAGCCAGATAATATTTTAACAAAAAGTGGAGTTTATAAAATCAATATGGAGGATGTGATGGAGTATATGTTGGCAAAACAAAACGAACCCTCCAAACTAGATTTACCGAACACATAAAATCGGTATCTTCTCCCTATCCGTCATCAGGCTTAGCTCATCACTTAAAATATTCAGACCACTTTACCGACATTAACAAATTGGAATTGGTAAAGGAATTAACAGGTAGCAGGGTTTTGGATAAATATGAAATTTTTCATATTAATAAATTAAAATTAAAAAAGTCAACTTATTAAATAATCAGTTAGACCTAACTAATGAGAGCCCGCTACTTAATAGTAATTTTTTTAAAAATCTTAAATCAAATTCTGTATTTTGTAAACTTTGTCGCTTACAACATGTCAATCTTAGTTAATAATAAAATCATATGTGTGTTTTTTAATAAATGTATAATTTTACTAGTAATTTACCAGTTACTACTTTTTATATTGGTATACTTGTACTACATTTTAATTTTCATCTTTTAAATTTAAATTTTATTGTATTTACTTAGTCTTGATAATGTCTTAGAAGGACGAAACATGTCGGCTCATATTTTTATTTTTTATTTTTAATAAAATATTAAATTAAAATAAAATATATAAGAAAGTTTACATATATTTTCTTAATCAGTGAAATATTAACAAGTGTTTTATTTTATTTATTAAAATATTTTTATTAATTTATGATTGAATAAAGAAAAAAACGAAGGCATACGAAAAACCGCGAAAATTGTGCCTTCACTAATCGTAATCTTGTGTATTATAATATAGATGTTTCTTCAGTGCCATATTTCGTACCAACCGAGATTATTTGACGGGATGATAATCGATCCTTGAATTTCTTAAATTCTTTAATTAGCTCGACTTACGTCCAATATATAGTTAGATAACATTTTTATCAAAACCATTTCAGGCAGTATTATTTTGTACTTATGTGTTGACTTACAAAAACAAGCGTTCGTCGGTTAAATTATGGGAGCCAAATGTTTATTATTAGTTTTCTTTGTTTATTTTTATTGTGTTTGGTAATTAAATTGGAATAGTAAAAATTATAATTAAATTATTATAAAAGCAAAATGTTGTTAGCATAATCAAGTTAAACTATCATAATTTTATTTATTTCTTTGAACTTAATTATTTTAAAAGAATTGTTTTAAATTTAAATTATCTAACTACATATTTTATTACAAAAACAATTTGCTCATATTGGGCTAAAATTATAAGATTTACTATTTTATATTTCAATTATATTTTTTGTTGTGTGTCTACATATTCCAATTATAAAAGGGAATTACATGATTAATATAACTTGCTGTTAATTCTAGTTTTAATTTATGACTCTCCTAGGTAAGATAAAATGTTTTTTTTTTCTTTTTTTTTTAATAAAAGAATTAAAATAGCTAATTCGTTTTGGAACAATATTATTATATGTATGGAATTATGGGTGATTGAGTACGCCATAGGAAAATTAGAAAAGGAAGGCAGTGTATTCAATATGACAACACAAATAGTGGCATATGTGGATGACATAGTAACCACGGCAAAAAATTACAGATATATGGCAGAAGCATTTGTACAACTAGAAGTGGATACACAAAAAGTAGGCTTAAAAATCAACGAAGACAAGACAAAATATCTAAAGATGTCAAGAAATGAACAAATAAGAAATACTCCGAATATAACAATTGGAGAGTACAACTTTGAAGGAGTTACAACCTTTACATACCTCGGACCAACAATAAGAAGTGATAGTAGTAAGCAATGCTGTATTCGTAATAGAATACATGTCGGAAATAGATGCTACTATGCAAACAGAAAGTTGCTTCAATCAAAATTAATATCAAGAAAGGCCAAAATGACGATATATAAAACTCTCATACGGCCCATAGTGACGTATGGATGCGAGGTATGGACTATGAACGTGGCCGAGGAGAATAACTTGCGCATATTTGAAAGAAAAATTCTCCGAAAAAAAAAAAAAAAAATACTCGGCCCAAATAGATTACAGAATGGAGAATATGTAATCAGAAGAAACAGCGAGCTCAATAGTATGATTGATAGTGAGGAAATTGTACGGTTTGCAAAGGCCCACAGACTAAGGTGGGTTGGCCACGAATGAACGAAAGCCGAAAGCAAGCAGAGGTGCTGAATAGAAAGCCCGATAGCAGCCGTGGTAGAGGAAGACCAAGAAGCAGATGGGCAGACAACGTGGAAAACGATGCTCAAACCCTACAAATCCCAAATTAGAGACAAACGGCACAAAATCGACCCTTTTGGAGGAGCATAATGACGAAGGCCAAAGCTCACCCAGAGCTGTAGCGCTATAAGATGATGATGATGATGGGTGATTGAGTGGATTCCAAATTCATAAGAAATCTTAATTGAGCGCTTGCCACTGATGGGGGTTTGACCTCAATTATTATTTTTTATGGTGATTAATTCAAAGTATTTTATTTTATATTTTTTTACTTTTATTTATTCGTATCTAATAATAATTTTTTTACAATATAATGCGTGTTGTCTTTAAATGTGTGATTCCCAGTAATCGATTCAGCTCTTTGAATAAATTTGATTCAAACTACCTTCCTAAATCACTAGTTATTTTTGTTGGTATTCCAAAGTTTTGCATCCAGCCTGATATTATATTTTTCGCAATTGTTTCAGCTGTTATATCTTCTATTGGGATTGCCGTTGGCCATCTTGTAAAACGGTCGATGATTGTGAGGTAATACCTGTTCCTTCTGATGGAGGTAGAGGTCCAACAATGTCAATATTGATATGTTCAAAACGTCCAGTTGGAGCGATGAATTTTGTAATAGGTGTTTTATTGTGTCTATGTACCTTGGATTGCTGACATTGGATGCATGTTTTCACATATTGCTTGCAGTCCTTCTTTATTGACGGCCAAATTTAACGTTTGCTAATTAATGTTGCTGTACCTCGTATACCGGTGTGAGCCAAAGTGTGTAGTGTTAAAGTGTTAGCTTAAAATATGTTCACGATGAACTTGTGGAATAAATGGACGAACTCGGTTGTTTGAAATATTAAAATAATATTAAGTTGCTGTGTTGAACCTGATATTGTGAACAATTTTAATACTATTGATGGATAGGTTGCTGGGTTGTCACTTATTGATTTAGTTTCTGGATCAACTTGTTGGGCTTCTGCTATTGTTTCAAAGTTGATTTCTGTTGAAAAGTCTTTTTTATTTATCGCATTAATGCGTGATAAGAAATCTGCAACTTCTTAATTTCTAAAACTTCTTAAATTTTACTTCTGTTTTGCCGAAATGACTTTTTTCAACATTTATGACTTTACAACATTTATTATAAATCCATATTTACGTAGTCGAACAAATACTGAGACCAAATGTAGTTTGTGTTCAGCTTATTGATGTAGAGGCGATGGCTATGTCATCAATGTATGGCAATACAAAATCTAATCCTTGTAAGACTTCATTGATTAGTCGTTGTTGGGTTTGAGATGCGTTGCATAATCCGAATGGTGTGTAAGTGAATTCAAATAGGCCAAACGGTGTTGTGATTGCTGTCTTTGGTATATCTGCGGGCACTACAGGAATCTGATGATATGGTCTTTGCAAGTCTATGGTTGAAAATATGCTCTTGTTGTGTAATATATTTGAAAATATTGTATAAAAGGTACGGGATATCTGTCGGGTACTGTTGCATTGTTTAACCGTATATAGTTGCCGCACGGTCGCTATTCTCTATTTGATTTTCGAACCATGTGTAGCGGTGATGCCCAGTTGCTTTTTGATGGTCTGCATATGCTTTTTTGAACTAAGTAAGTAAATTCAGCTTTTGCAGCTCCCAATTTTTCTGGAGATAACCGCCTTGGTCGTTCGAAAACTGGTGGTCCTTTTGTTATTATGTGATGAGTTATTTTTATCTTTGATTGATCTTCTTGATCGTGTGGTGATGTAATATCTTGATAATCCTTTAGTATATTTGTTATATCAAATGTTTTAATACATACTGCGTTTAGTATTGCTGGCAATCCTTTAGATTTTTAATTCGTGAGTGGGTTTATGAGTTGATTATCATTCATTTCAATGAGTAACTTGCGATGTTTGGTAAAGTCTGCACCGATTATTGGTTGTTGAACGTCCGCAATGATGAAGGTCCATGTAAAATTTCTGCGTAGGCCGAAACTAAATGTTAGTCGTTTCTCGCCAAATGTGTCGATTGTTCAAGTATTGCATGGAGGTATAACTGAAACGTCGGCACCAGTGTCCAATAAAAATTTTTTATTTGTCTGCTTCTCCGAGATATGCAGTCGTAGTATTTGTGCATTTTTTTCTTGTGTCGCATCGCATGTACCTCCTCAAACGACTTGTTAAGTTTTTTGAAACTTGCAGGGTTGGAGGCATTTTTTTGCTTGCTTCCCATATTTATAGTGGTACCAATATGTATCGTATATTTGTTTACCATCTTTTGTTTCAGTGCGATGACGTGAACTTGATCTAGGCCGTAAATGTTTTTTTTCATCCATTTGTTCGACTCTTCTTGTAAACGGTGCAATTTACTCAGCTACATTTGCTAGGTTTACCGCCGCGTATTATTTCAGCGGTGGTGTTTGGTGCGGATGTGTTTTTGATGCAATATTGATGTGATGAGGAATGTCACTCATGTCGATCAATTTGTCCGCCATTTTAGCCACATTTGATAGTTGTGTATCTTCGTTTGTCACAACTATCATTTTTATTTGTGATGGTAGCCATTGTAGCCACATTTTGTTTTGAGAAATCTTCTCCTACTTTGGGACCACCAAGTGCTCGCATTTCGTTTAGTAATGCAGATGATTTTTGGTCACCTAGTTGTATATCTTCTAGTAAAGTGCGGATTTTCCTTTGCTCCGAGATCGAATACCGCTCTAGAATTGCGATTTTGCGATCGGAGCATTTCGCTTTTTCTGGCGGGTGTAGTACTGCATCGTTGACTTCTGTTTTAATTTTGGTGTCAACGGCGTTCAGTAGGGTGTATGATTTCGTTTCATTGATTATTACACCTCGTAGTGTAAATTGCGCCTCCATTTGCTGGAACCAGATTTCTGCATTTGCTGCCCAGAATGGAGGTAGTTTTATCGATACCTTGTTGATTTCGTTATTTGTCATTATTGTTGCTAATTCGTTAATTAATGATCGATCAGAGTCACCAATTATGCAATTAGTGGTGATTGACTGGATTCCAAATTCATAAGAAATCTTAATTGAGCGCTTGCCACTGGGGGGGGGGGCTGGATTATTATTTCTTATGGTGATTAATCCAAAGTATTTTATTTTATATGTTTTTACTTTTATTTATTCGTATCTAATAATAATTTTTTTACAATATAATGCTTGTGTTATTATATTTTACTGTGAGTTTTAAATTTTCATTTAAATTTGTGAATTTATATGCTAATAAACTTAATGAATCGTTGTTGAAAAGCTGAAATGAAACGTTATTGAAATGAAACGCCGGTAATTTATTAACGTATCTTGATTAAAATAATGTCTTACTTTATTGCTAAATATTTCACCACAATTCACCACAAATTACTTACTTTGCTTTTGCTTAGATTCATTTTTTAATTAACTGTTAATTTTAAATTACTCATATTTGATTTTTCTAATTATTCTTTATTATACATATGTATTCCTTTTATATTTTCTCTCTATTTAATTACATGTTCATATAAATACTACTTTAAGTACTTTTTCGTATTTATTTTAATTTTATTGAATTTCTAACTTTTGCATTATATAAGAAAATAAAATTTAGAAGCTTTTCTTGATTGGTGTTTAAGCTTAGAACATGGTCCTTCAAACCGGCATAGGTAAGAGCATATAAATTTTTCAGTTTTTTTTTTTCTTTCAAGCTAAATATTAAAAAATGTTTTTTTTTTTATATTGGGAAGTTCTAAGTAGCGATCTCTTAAGATCTATTGTACTTCTCCGTCCATTTCAGAATTACAGGTCTATATCCTTGATGAACGCTATTATTGCCCTGATGTCAAAGATAGAATCAGGCGATCTGATTATCTGGTTCAGTCCATGAATATTTAGCTTGGAAAAGAATTTGAACTGCGTAAGTCCTTGGCAGCTATCCCATATGTTCTAGGTTTCTGTGGACTCCCAGTTTTTGAAACAATTCCTTGTAGGTAGGCGTTTGAACGAGTAGTACTTGGCTCTGGTCCCAAGAATTGACTTTTCGCACCTGTTTGAGCAAGGACATCTGCCTCTTCATTGCCCTGTATTCCTTCATGTCCAGGAGTCTACATAAGAGCAACTCTGTTCCGTTCGGCTAGCTTTATTAAGCTTTTGTAACAGCTGTAGATAAGCTTTAATTTAAAAATCTGGGAAGCCAGAGCTTTTAAAGTAGCTTGGCTATCTGAAATTATGTATATGTTGGCACCTCTGTGCCCCCTTTTACTGCACTGTAATACCGATACCTTGATGGCATAGGTTTCAGCTTGAAAGACCATGGGATATGTGGCAAGTGCCGCGCTAAACCTGGAACTTGGTCCAAATACCCCGGCACCGGTTTTCTCCCGGATTTTCGAGCCACCAGTATACCATACTGAAGCTCCTGGAGGTAAGGCTCTTATTAAAACTTCGACTTCTTCTCTTTTGGGTATTAGTACAGTGAAGTTCCTGCGACAATCAATTGCTTTTGTCATATAGTGTGACATTGCAATTGCTTCGGTTCCCAGTTTAGTTTTCTGCAGGATCATGATATGTTCTGGTCTTTTGTGTTTGAAATTGTTTGTTAGATGCAGTCTTGTTGCTGTCATTCCTGCCGTCTTCATGAAGTATAGATGAATCGCTGGGAGCTCCAGAATTTTGTCCAGGGCTAAAGTTGGACACGTTCTGAGTTTTCCAGTAGCCCAGAGACATGCTATTCTTTGTATTTTTGTAAGCTTAGCACATGCTTTCGTCTGTTCTATTTTTGGCCACCATACAAATGTCGCGTAAGATATTATAGGTCTTATTATAGACTTGTAGAGCCATACAGTTATATCTGGAGATAATCCCTATGTTTTTCCAAACATATTTTGACATGCAAAAAATGCCCTGTTAGCTTTTTTGTTTATGTAATCTATGTGAGGATTCCATGACAGTTTACTGTCAAGTATTATTCCTAGGTGTTTTGTTTCCTTTACCATTTCGATAGCAAATCCGTCCAATGAAGGCGGTTGGTAGTTTACTTTTCTTCGATATGTAAACAGGATGTTATTTATTTTGTGTGGGTTAATACTCAGACCCACGTTTTTGCACCATTTGTGCACTATGTTTATAGCAAATTGCATTCGTTCCGCAATTGTGTTTTCGAATTTGCCTCTGACTAGTAAGACTAGATCGTCAGCAGATACCTTCCTTATTTAGAATGGCCAATAATTGGTCCATGACTATTAGCCACAACAGCGACGAAATTACACCTCCTTTGGGACATTGTTGGTGCTATTGTTATGTACTCGTTATTTAGTCTTGCGGTTATTCTTCTACTTTTGAGCATGCTAAGTAGCCGCTCTATAGTAGTAGAATAAAAATTTTTAGCTTCCGCCGCTTGTTTGATTATATTGTAGTTGGTGTTATCAAATGCACCCTGTATATCAACAAATATGCAGGACAACATCTCTTTGTTCCGAAGCGTATCTTCGATTTCATAAATGAGCTGATGTAATGTGTCTCTGTTGATTTCCCTAGTTGATATGCGTTAAAGTGCCATATGATGGGTTCTGTGTATAATGAAATTATTATTATTAATAATTATCAAACATTCTCTAAAGGCATTGCGAAAATCTAGACTAATCCTGTACCTGTCTCTAAATTTTTTCCAGAATAAATTTAGAAGTCCTTTTCTGTTTATACAAAGTCAATAAATTATAAAAGAAATTTTGCAATAAAAAATTAGCTTAAGAAATTAATTTAAAGGTTTTATATTTTATTAAATAATTTTAATTTATCTTATTTTAAGAATAAATTTATAAGTACTTTACAAAATACAAATTACAATTATATTACAAATGTGTTATTACAAATCAAGATACAATAACACAATACAAGATATTATAACACACAAGTGCAGGATTTTGAAGGCACACTTTTCGTCGTTTTCCGTGTGCTTCGTTGTTTTTTTCATTCAATTTTATTTTATGTGTATATTTTGAGTAAACAATTTATATAAGGTATTAGATGAGTTGGTTAAAGCATCATTTAATATCAGAAATTTTTGCCGATTCTCTTTTGAGTCAAATTCTTTTTATTTATTTGTTTTTTTGCACTTTTGGTAGGAAAAAAAATTAATTAGTAAGATAATATTATTAATATAGGTTATAATATCACAAATTTTTCAATAAATAATATCAATAAATTTTCGATTCTCTATTATTTTTTATTAAAAAAATATTTTTTTTATTATTATGCATTATAGTATTAATTTTTATAATATAATATAATTAATAACAAAAACAATATTTTTTTAATAAAAAAAAAGTAATTTATAATTATTATTCTCTTCTTAATGATTTCAACATAATACGAAACCGTTCAAAAAATCTAAGCATATAAATTATGTATACTTATTACTTATCCATACATGGCATGTATTCACAGTTGACAGTTCTGAGACTATGATGTATCATGTAGATGTATGCATATAATATAATATATTATACGACTTAGATTATACCAATTAGCATTTATCCTACTTATATAATGTATACTCAAACATCTAGAATGTAGGTACAATAAATATATAATATAATTTGTACTCTATTTTGGTTAGGAAGTCTTATTAAATATTATAAAAATTAAAAGTGTATTGGTGAAATGTTATATTTATCGAACCTATGTTAAAATTTTATTGCTCAAATTATTTTACAGATTTTATAATATTTAACTTTAATAAAAAGTTGAAACATATATTAATTTGTGACTAAAAAGTAAATAATAAAAAAAAGAAAAAGTTATTAAAATATTTTATATATTATTACTTTATGGTAAAACTGACAATTTATTTTAAACAAAACTAGAAGCAAAATTATATATTTATTAAAATCTACATAAAAAACCACATGACGGCCAAAAATTAAAGTGTATACTTCAGTTGAAAAATAGTAAAACAATTAGGCTTATTTAGTAACCTGTTCCAGATAGTTCTATATGAATATAATAAGTCATGCGTTGAATAATTTACTTTAATGTCGTTTGTCCTAGTAATTTGAAAATACATCATTTATGTTGAATTTATAGATTGAAAAAGTACAGCTCAAATCTGAACCATCAAACATCCCATGTTTATTATTATTTTTTAAAATGATAGATATTTAAAAGGAGACTAAGCTAAATTATATATTTATTTAAATCTTTTTAGTTTTTAATTAGAAATTTCAATTTAAAATTTCACCCCATTATAAGACATTTTAACAACAAAAATTTTATTTTTTTAAAATAAATCATTATTTACGTATACGGTTGTTTTCTAAGTAAAATCATTGATTAATAATACTATAAAGATAGACATTTTGGAACAGAAAACGTTCAGCTCTATTTTTAAAAATTCTCTTCATTATATATATTTGCCCGCGTATATTCAATGTGTTAGTGCATTCTTTATTTTCAATTTGAATTTTTAAATTTTTGAACGTTTTATACGACTTTATATTCTCTAAATAATTTGTATGTGTTCAGTTTCTCTATACTGTTCTTGAATGTATATTATTGTTTTTAACTTTTTGTTATTTGAATTTGGATAGGTAATTTGAATTTATTTTGAATTGATAGGTATAAAAATTCCAAATTGGATAGCATTTTTATCGAGTAGTCTTTTAACAAAAATTTTTTTTTTATTTTTCTCTCAATACATTGTAATAAAAGGATTTTTATAATTGTTGATATTGTGCATGTATATTATTTGTAATAATAAATTAAAAAATTATAATATAATTATATAATGTTTAGAAAACAAAAATATTTTTCTTTTTTTAATTGAATAATTTTCAAAAATAAAACAATTTCAAAAAATTCAAATAATAGTGAACATTCATTCACGTTATGATTTCTAATACATATTTATACATACATACATATACATATATGTATAAATTTACAAATAGAATCAAATTTTTATTTTTAAAAGGGTTTCTATTTGGTTATTTCAATACGTGGATATGTATGTACGCATGGGCTTTAAAATTATAACAGAATTTAAAAATATTTGAAAAACTCATCAATAATTTTTGTAAAATTTATAAAAAATCTTAACGGTAGAGTAAATTGAAAAGTATATTTAATATGTTTTTTTGTTGCAGTAAGTAAACAATGTATGTATAAGATAATTAAAGCTTGCAACGCACAATTTTACAATGGTATTTTTTAAATTCAGAATTTTCTACTTTTTCATTATTTTCATAACAAGAGCATTAAATATCTAATATCCAAAGGCTTGTCATGATTTACTCCAGCTTTGAAAATATATTGTTGTTGTAAGTAAAAAAATTCGTAATATATTTTTAAAAAATTTTTCAACTTATTGTGCAGGTGGATTTGTTTAAAACCTTTAATTTTTTAAGATAATCTAACATTTTCTCTACGAACAAATATGGACAATTTTTAATAGTTGTTTGTACGTATTTTTAGTATATATATTTGAAGAATTCAAAGAAAGACCAGCAGTTTACATATTACTCACTACAGCAGGTTTACTTTATTACTCATTGTTATATGGAAAAAATTAAAATTAGAATTATTTTGTTTTCGTAGCTGTATATTTGCATAGGTAATTAATTGAAAAGCTAAAACAGGTTAGAATTTTTTCCAAAGTACTGGGACTGATATTAGTATTTCCAGTTTTGGACAATATTTTTGATGAGCAAGAGAAAACTCTTCGGAAACAATTTTCTTAATTATATCTCAGTTAATCTTTACTTATAAAAGGGAAAGTTTGTTTGTTTGTTTGTTCGCTATACACGCCCACAGTTTTAAAGATAGGGTTCTGAAATTTTGCACAGTTATTCATGGTCAAACAAGGTTACAAAGCCATCAGATGACAGGTTCGGGTTGCTGCCGTACAACTCTTAGAAAGACTCAGGAATATTTTAAAAACCATCTGTGTAACAGTTATGAAAATTTACATTTAGATACTCTTTCACAAATAAAGAATCCCGACTGTGACCGATTTCGGGTTGCTGCCGTACAAATACTAGCACGTCTCAGGAGTATTTTAAAAACCAATTGTGCTACAGGCATGAAAATATACACTTACATACTCTATCAGGAATGTTTCAAAAAAAGATTGTGTTACAAACTTGAAAATTTATTCATAGGTACTCTATGAAAAATAAACAAATATGTATTGTCCTGAAAAAGTATTTTCCAATTTATGAATCAGTATAAAAGTTTTACATGACTATGTGAGGTGGCTATGTGAATTAGCAACCAAAATGTGACGACTCTTATTATTATTATTATTATTATTATTGTTTTTATTATTATTATTATTATTATTATTGTTATTATTATTATTATTATTATTATTATTATTGTTATTATTATTATTATTATTATTATTATTATTATTATTATTATTTTTATTATTATTATTATTATTATTATTATTATTATTATTATTAGTATTATTATTATTATTATTATTATTATTATTATTGTTATTATTATTATTATTATTATTATTATTATTATTATTATTATTATTATTAGTATTATTATTATTATTATTATTATTATTGTTATTATTATTATTATTATTATTATTATTATTATTATTATTATTATTAGTATTATTATTATTATTATTATTATTATTATTATTATTATTATTATTATTATTATTATTATTATATCGCACAGGTCGCCCGACCCTCTAATCCAGTGGTGTCATGCGCCTGTGCCCAGTGGAGTAGCTGGTAGCAAGGGGGTATAACACTTAGCTATTGATTACGGAGTCTCCCTGATACTAGGTCGCCTCAGCGAGTATTATTGACCTTAGCACAGTAACGGGCCTTTGCTGTGACGGACCTCACATAGCCGCAATTCTCGTGGGAACAAAATGGAGATTAATAAAAACAAAAATATGGGGAAATTTGTAGATTGAAGAGTAGAAGAAAGAGCAGGAATGGGAATGGCTCCATTCATAAGGAGCGATAAGACGCCTAGGTGTCCTTCGGCATCCCTGAGGCGGCAAGGTCCTGAACAGGCACAGGAGAAACTAGGATCACCGGCAAATATGGAGGAGTTCCAAGCAAACGATCTCGTGCTCGAAACGCCAATGAGCTGCTTGCATAAACAATTAGAGGAAAAAACATGCCGCTACAAAAAAGACCCTGAGAGAGAGGAAGAAACACAGCTCCTACTGATTCAGGACCTTACAAAAACGATGATGCCGGCAAGAGGTAAAAGAATTAAAAGCTCACTAAAAGCAACGGTCAAGAAAAGAGGAAAGGAGCTGGGTGGGTCTCCTATAAGTTGTACAGAAACTCCACCGCCGAGAAAAAGGAAAACTGTTGAAAAGCGAGGCGAAGACGAATAGATAGCCGTCCAAAGCAACAAAATTAAAACCTTAACCAACCACCAGGTGAAGGAGATACGTGAAGACAGCCACGCCTCCCAGGGGAAAAAGGGGCAAGGAACAGCCAGAGTACTGGGAAAAAAGAAAACGGCGAAGGAAAGAGAAAGAAGCAGAAGTTAGCTTAAAAGGCCGAGACCAAAGGCCATTATAATTAAGTCCGCCGAAGGCAAAACATATGCAGAGATTCTGAGGGAAATACAGGGGCGAGTAAACCCAGACGCTTCCAAAGCCAACGCAAAAGATATCCGGAAGACCCAAAAAGGAGCGGTTCTGCTAGAATTGAGCAATTAGGCAGAAGGAAAGGAGGAAGTCGGAAAGAGTCTGGGGAAAATGGCCGACGTTAAAGAACTAACGGCTAAAACAACATTGGGGATACCGGGCTTGGATAGTCTCAATACAAGCGAAGAGGTGCCAGCAGCACTTAATAGAGACTTGGGGAAGGAAGTCCAATGTAGGTTCAGCCTAACAAAACCGAACAAGGTAGCAAATGATGGCCATTATAGAAATGGAGGAAAGAGACGCCAAGGAACTCCTGAAGACAGCAAAGTTCAGAATAGGACTAATCAGATGTAGAATACGGGAAAGAACACCAGTAGTGCGCTGTTATAGGTGCATGAAATCTGGACACTTTAGAAGAGGCTACACAGCGCCTAACCGAGAGGATGTGTGCTATAAATGTTGACAGAAAGGTCACAAGATTAAAAGGTGCACGCAAGCTGCGAAATACATCCTGTGTACGGAAATTGAGGCAAAAGTAACGAGCCAAGTCTCAGGTACGTAGATAGACATCGCTGGATGTAGTCTACATTGAAAAATAAAATAAAGCCAAGAAAAAATTGCTCATTAGTCCTGTAGGACTAGACCGCAATATAGGAAGGGTGTGGTTTAATGGGTAAGAATCCCACACACAATGTCAAGCTACGGGGCTCATTGTGTATTTAGAAGATTCCCAACACCCTGCGTATAAATAAAAAAAAAAATCTTTATATTTGTTTGCCTTAATTTATTTATTTCATTGAATTTATCTTTAAATTCGATTTATATGCGCAAATATTATTGTTCTTCTTAGTGCTAGCTTTCAAATAATAGCTTCTCCAAGACCATACATAAGTTGTGATATGGATTATCGCTAAATTCTATTAATACTCCTTTTATTAATTTATTTTTAAATTCATTCAATATGCGCAAATATCGTTGTTCTTTTTAGTGCTAGCTTATAGTATATTATATTCTATCTTTTCATTTCGAATATTAGCTTCTCCAAGATCATACCTAGGTCGTGATATGAATTACCGCTAAATTCTATTAATACTCCTTTTATTTATTTTCATTGTGGCCATTGTGGGCAAACTATCAATTTTTTATATACCGGTTAATTTTAATTTTTCCTGCAGATATAATTGTGATAAGCTTTTTATATTTCTTATTTAAGACATTGATGTACAGTTCCATATGTAAAGTTGATCAGACTCTATCTTAACTGCTTCAACATCTTTATCTATGTTCTTATTGTCAATATTGTTTTCTTTTGCATTAACCATGGCTCTTCTTAATATGTTTACATCTGTTCATCCGTGTACATCCTTGGTTTGAATCTTTGCTAAAATGAAAGTTTTTTTCTGATTTTTTTTGTGGTGATATATTTTTACAAAGAAATGAAAATAATTTAAATACATATTTTTATTTATAACTATGTATTTACATATTGATTTTTGCAGAAAAATAAAAATATTTTGAATTAGAGTTCCTTGAGTAATATTTTTATTTTGTAATTATGGTTCGAGTGTTGCTTTTAAGTTTTTCATCTTCTTACAAGAAGATAAGCAGATTACAGAAACTACAGAATCGTGCAATGACAATAATTTTAAAGCTAAACAGACATACTGCAATAAGTTTTATGCATGAAACCCTGGTTTGGATGTCGGTGTACCAAAGAATTTGTATGAATGTACTAATTATTGTTTTTAAAATGAAGAATAACTTATATCCTGAATACCTGTGCGATAGATTGGTGTATAATGGGGACATTCATCATTATAATTTAAGAAATATATTTAATTTTAGACTTAATTACTTTAGAAATAAAAAAAAACAAGAATATGTTACTATATAAAGGATTAAATTTGTATAATAATTTACCAAATGAATTAAAATTTGAAAACAATTTGAATATCTTTAAAAAAAACTGTTATTAATTATGTTAAAAATAATATTTAAAAAAAAACAATATAAAATTTTATAAATTATTTGCTAAGAATAGTAAAATTATATTAAATAAAGAATCAATAATAAATAATAATAAATAATAAAACAATATTTTTGTTTGTTATATAGTATGTATTTCTACTATTATTAAAAAGAAAAACATAAAATGGTAAAATGTGTACATAATGATAAAATCAACATTTTTTAACAAGAACAAAAAAATGTTCTTTTGAGATATTAAAATTTCTTTGATATTTTTAAAAATATTTCTAAAATAAGTAAACTGCTTTGCGTAATATTCTTATCCTATAAAAAAAAAAGTTTACAAGAAGAAAACAAAAAATAATGAGAAAATATTAAAATTATTTTTATCAATTTCAGAGTAAAATTTTTGTACACTAATACTGCTAATACATAGAAAAAATTCAAAGTGTTGACGACTGCATGCAACTCTGGATGCAACAATGTCTAATTCAAAATTGTTGCGCCCGAGTTATATATCCATTTAACGTTGAATTTAAAAAAAAAAAACAAATTAACTATAAAATAAATTTATGTAATTATAAATTTAATTAGAAATTATTAAAATTTCCATAGCATTTTACTTTTAATAAACAGAACAAGTTCGTTTTATTAACATTCACTTAATTCAATACAAATTATTTATTTTTTGAAAGACTTTATTTTTAGTCTGTTCAATTTAAGTACAAATCCAATATTAATTTTTATTCATTCTAATTATTTTTAATCTAAACATTTTTATAATACAAAAGAGCAAATCACCATTTTTGCAATTAAGTGTGTTTTTAATAATTTAGAAACAGGAAATTATGAAATTAGTGTATTAAACTTTAATGATATTGAATTACAGTTTTTAAGTTAATATTAGGAAATGCTTAATTTACAAGTTTAAAGTGTGAGAAATCAATTCTGGGAAAATAATGTAAGTGTATATTTATTATGATGTATGTGGAGGTGATTTCGTAACTCCCGCCATTGTAATTGCATCATCGGCTAATTAGGCCCATTATTTGAAAATTGTTTGCTGATATATTTCTGTTTCAGCTGTGTGAGAGCAATATCATATTAATTAAATCTAGTTTTTTCTTTAATAGTTGAGAACCAATTTGAAATTGTATTACAGAATATTAATTTTTTATTAGTTATAAGATTATTATTTTTGATATATATATATATATATATATATATATATTTTTTTTTTAAAGTTATGTTAGTACTTATGCAATGTTGTTATTTAATATTTGTGTCTCAAATATTAAATAGCATTGCATAAGTACAAACATAACTTTTGAGTAAGATATTTATTTCAAAAAAAAATTTTTTTTTGTGATTAGTGATTAAAGACAATGCTTTTTTGTATTTATTTTAATTTTCACTTTCTCTTTAATTTCATTCAATTTAATATAATAAATTTGATTTAGATAATCTAAAAAATCCTCATTTGATTTTATTTTTTATTTTATGTGTTTGTTATTGTTTTTTTATTTAAATTGAAGTTTTAAAATTAATAATAATAAATGTTATGTTGTAATTTTTTTTTGTCTAGATTTTTTATATAATATAATTATACTAGTGAATCCCCTATGCAATTGCACAGAAATAGTTCTTTCAAACACAATTTTATATAAAAAAAAAAATATTTGTTTTGGCATACTTGTTGCTTTTTTCTGAATCGCTTGATTCTTGAATATTTATACTTTATAATGAAATCAAAGTATAATACCTAATACTTTATGACTAAATTAATACAAATTTCGGCTCTTCTGTGGGAGATGTTGTATCGGCGTAAGACCTAATGACCATATCCCAAGGAAACCTGGAATTGCTAGGTATATATATATCTTTAGTGGTGCATCTTATCTTTTAAAGACGAAAGGGATATTTGAAAGTATCCTTGTTGTTTTGATGTTTTTGTATAAAAACCGTTATATTTGTTGATCTATTAAATATATATATTCAGTTACATATTCTAGAAAGACAACGGTCTGGAGCATATTTTAATGTTTATTTGATGATGATTGGTGATAATTGATGACCGCTATGGAAATATTGTAGCTTAAAATAGAAAATTTAAAAAAAAAAAAATCTTTATTTTCTTTCTTGAAACACCAAATACCTCTAGATTTTTGCACAAAACCCCCTCATAAATATTGAGGAAATAAATATAATAAAATATAAATTTTGAGACTATTTTTTCTATAATTCATGCTTACATTCATGCATATGACACATACTTTATGTCTACGTCGAATAGTTTAGAAGATATAAGCATTTATTTAAAAAATTTTTTATTTTTTATCCAACTAGAAATTAGTGTCTTTTACGAAGTAATAATCTTTAAAGTAAATGTAACACAAGTTTATGACCAAATCTCACTGTATCTCGAAAATGCATATATACATTATATACATATATACATATATACATATATACATATATACATATATACATATATACATATATACATATATACATATATACATATATACATATATACATATATACATATATACATATATACATATATACATATATACATATATACATATATACATATATACATATATACATATATACATATATACATATATACATATATACATATATACATATATATACATATATACATATATACATATATACATATATATATATATACATATATATACATATATACATATATACATATATACATATATACATATATACATATATACATATATGCATATATACATATATACATATATACATATATACATATATACATATATACATATATACATATATACATATATCCATATATCCATATGTACATATATACATATATATATATATACATATATACATATATACATATATACATATATACATGTATACATATATATGTTTGGTAGGTTGGTTGGAATTTTTTTGTTAATATTTTAAAACAAAACGCAAAAAAAAAAAAAATAATTTTGTTTAACAAATTTATAGATAGAGTTCTGAAATTTTGCACAGTAACTAATCATAAAAAAACCAACCAGGCACGGTAATTTACAAAGCTATCAAATAACAGGTTCGGGTTGCTGCCGTACAACTCCTAGTACGTCGCAGACATATTTCAAAAACCAATTGTGTTACGGCATGAGAATTTACACTTAGACACACTTTCACAAATAAAGAAATACAACTGTTACCGATTTCAAAAATTTGAACTAGTTCGGGTTGCTGCCGAGCAACTCCTAGCACCTCCCAGGCAAATTTGAAAACCAATTGTGTTACATGCATGAAAATTTACACTTAAATACCTTTTCGCAAATAAAGAAATACGGCTCCTACCGATTCCAAAAAAAAATTGGACTGGTTCGAGTTACTGCTGAACAACTTCTAGCACGTCTCAGGCATATTTCGAAAACCAATTGTGTAATAGACAGAAGAGTTTACACTTATATACTCTTTCTGATTATAATACCTATAGGGTTCACTTAAAACTAAAAAGTATAAAATAAAATAATAATGTACAAATAAAAATTTTTAAAACTAGTGATGGATGTTGAGCATCTTGAACTACTTTAAGATAAAACACAACAATATATAATGAATCTTGCTGGAATATTGTTAATAGGAATTTGGAAACGCTTTGTGATATTATTTTAATATTCGTGATATTTTTCAAGCTGCAAATATTAAAAATGTCCATTAACAATATTCCAGCAAGATTCATTATATACTTTTTTGTTTTATCTTATAGTAGTTCTAGATGCTTAACATCCACCACTAGTTTTATTTTCTACTTTTTAGGGGGCTAGTTTGGTTTCGATAAAAGTATATTTTAAAAATTTTTATTTTTACATTATTATTTTATTATATAAATAAAATAATATTGCGCCTTTTACAAAGTTATTAAAAACTGTTAACGAGTATAGACGTGTTTTTTTTCTAAGAATTCCTATATAATTAAAATATTTTATAAATATATAAAATATCACACATTAATTTAAATACAAATAAGTTCTAGCTAAATTATTATTTATAAAGAAAAACTTTATATAAACACATTGTGAAATTATTATTAAATTATTAAACTATTAAAATAATAAATATTTTTCTTTTTCCACACAACCTAATTCAAAAAATATAAACTAAAATTAAAATAAAAAACAAATTTAAAATTATTCATAATAGTGGTGTAAATAAACTTAAATTTGTGCTCAAAACTTAATTTTCTTTTTCATTTTAACTTTTCTTTTTTTATAATAAACATTTATAATATGTCAGCCATTAAAGCGCACTGCATTTCATGCAAAAGAAATATCACCGCTAAAAACAAGGGTCTTGTATGTAGTACATGCAAGTCTGCTTTTCATAGTAAATGTGAAAATATCAGTGAAAATGTACTTACCGCTGTTATGAAAAATGGATGGTCGTCGAAATGTTCAAATTGCTACTCACCAAATTTATTTTTATTTTTTTTTTATACGCAGGCTGGTTGGAATCTTCAAAAGACACAATGAGCCCCGTAGCTTGACATTGAGTGTGGGATTCTTACCCACTAAACCACACTCTTCCTATATCGCGATCTAGTCCTACAGGACTAATGAGCAATTTTTTCTTGGCTTTATTTTATTTTTCAATGTAGACTACATCCAGCGATGTCTATCTAACTTTTCTTTGGCGTATTCATCCATAACCTTGAAGACACATCGCATCAGTGACGAAAAGCCAACCAACCAGTTCTCCGAACGAATTTATAATTATGTAAGACTTATGAAAAACCTCGTTTCGTTGGCAGTAAACATATCGAAATTTTTCACCAATCCCGTAAAAACAAATCTATCTAAACGTGGGAGCGAGTCAACCTACGATTACCAGCGCGACGTGTCCTCAAGAGTGTTGGTGATTATTGCTACACTAACTCAAAAGGTTTTACTCTTTTAAGTCGTCATATTTCTATTATCCAGGAGCTCCACTACCTCCACATTTACATGGTGGTGAACCTTTTTTTCGTGACTTCTTGCAAATTTCTGTATTTCCTTATCGACAGATTCTATTTGCAAATCTCTATGTAGGTCATAGTTTCTTATGAACCAGGGCGCGTTCACAATGTTTCTTAGGACTTTATTCTGGAACTTCTGAATAATATCTCTATTACTTTTTTTGCTGCATCCCCATAGCTGCATGCCATATGACCATACTGGTTTCAGTATTTGTTTATAGAGCAGAAGTTTGTTTTGTATTGTTAAGGTAGAATTCTTACCTATGAGCCAGTTCATTTTTCTATAGCGGATTTGTAGTTCTTCTTTCTTGTTTTTTATGTGAGCTTTCCAGCGAAGATTCGCATCTAACGTCATACCAAGATATTTGGCAGTATTTGAATGGGGTATTTCTTAACCATTTATATGTACTAGTTTATGGTCAATTTTTTTATTTGTGAAATCCACATGTACTGACTTAGCTTCATTTAATTTTAGCCTCCATCTTTTTGTATAATCTTGGATTTTTGTTATAGCTCTCTGAAGCTTTTCGATGGATTCTTTATTATTTTCCCCAACAGCCAGAATCGCTGTATCATCTGCAAACGTCGCAATAATATTATTTTCTAGTGCAGGAAAATCACAAGTGTACAGCAGATACAGTACCGGACCAAGTACACTTCCTTGAAGAACCCCGGCATTAATTTCTTTAAGATCGGAATATGCTCCTTCCTGTTTTATGTAGAAGTATCTCTCTGATAAGTAGCTTGCTATGATTTCCGAATGTACTTTTGGAAGGATTGTTTTCATTTTAAAATTCAACCCCTTATGCCACACCTTATCGAATGCCTGAGCCACATCCAAAAAGATTGCTGAACAGACCTTCTTCTCCTCTAGAGCTTTTTCAATAGTGTTTGTAATTCTGTGTACCTGGTCTATTGTAGCATGTTTTTCTCTAAAACCGAATTGGTGATCCGGGATTATATTCTTTCTTTCAATAATAGGTTTCAATCTTCTTAGATAAATTTTTTCGAACAGTTTTGACATTATAGGCAGCAGTGAAATTGGTCTATAGGATGATACTTCATTCGGTGGTTTTCCAGCTTTAGGTATCATGATGACTTCGGCGAGTTTTCACAACTTCGGCACATATTTCAGTCTAAATGCGGCATTTATAAGATTCGTTATCTTAATTATTGCCTTTTCCGGAAGTTTCTTTAGAATCTGCCCCGTTATCAAATCATATCCCGGAGCTTTTTTAGAATTAGTATTGTTTATTTCTTTTTTCATTTCAGCTGGCGTTGTTAATGCGATTTCTTCTTCTTCCTGAACTGATCCTATATTTAGATTTTCACCTTCTTCACAGTCGTTTGTTTGAAATATGTTTTCTAAGTGTTCCGCAAATAATTTAGCCTTTTGTTTATTAGCTCTAGCCCAATTTCCGTCCAATGTCTTAATTGGAGGAATTTGTTCAATAGGTCTTTTCAGATTTTTAACTGCCTCCCAAAGAGAGTAATCAGTGCTTTTATCATTTGTTAATTTTTCTAAATATATATTAATCGATTTGTTTTTCACTTTAATTATTCTTCTTAGTTGTTGCGTGAGATTATTTAGCCTAGTTTTATCTTGTGGAGCTCTAGTTTGATGCCATTTTTTCCTTGCTCTGCGTTTTGTTGCAATTAGTTCTAAGATTTCTGGTGAATATTTGTTTCCTTTTACTCTTTGTTTTAACACTGGAGTATTTTCCCACACTGTTAGTTGGATATCTTTAATGTATTTCTCCACCTCTGAAACCAATTGTTCTTTGTATTGTAACTGTACAGCTAGTTGGATTTTTCCTTCCAGACCTACTTTGAAGCTTTCCCAGTCAGTGTATTTATTTGCCAGAACCGGATTCCTCTTCCTTTGAATAGGGTCTTCACTTACAGTTAGTAGTATTGGTGAGTGGTCAGAGTTCATTTCCTGCCTATCTTCTATCTGTATGAAATTATTCGAAATGTTTTTAATTATAAAAAAATCGATTAAATCAGGTATTTTATTTAGATCTGTAGGCCAATAAGTAGGTTTTCCTGTTGATATTATTTCACAGCCAAATTCGCTTATTGCCTGGAACAATTCCCTGCCTTTAGTTGTTGTTAACCGTGATCCCCAGTGTGTATTTTTGGCATTAAAATAACCCCCTATAATAAACTTTTTTCCCAGTTTCTTAAAAAGATCTAAATAATTATGGTTCTTTAAAGAGCACTTAGGTGAACAATATATACTTGATACTACAATAAAGTAATTCTTACATTTTACGTTTACGGCAATAGCTTGTATTTCTTCTGTTTCAAATTTGGCTTCTTCAAAATGTTGTATATTTTGTTTTACAATCACTTCCTCCTTTAGTAGGGTTACCCGGATGTATGCTATGGTAAACTTCATAACCACGAAAGTTAATATGTGTTTGTTTGGTAAAGTGTGTTTCTGCTATAAGACAAATATTTATACTATTTATGTCAAGGACTGCTTGTAGCTCTTGTTGGTGTTGTTGCAGTCCATTGGCATTCCATGAAAGAATTTTCAGTTTATTTAAAATCTTTTTGGTTTCGAAGCAGATTTTTGGTACTGCCCCATATCGACCATAGAGGTTTCTATTTTGGTAACTTTAGATAATATAAGCAAGATGCTTTGTTTTAAATCATTTTCCTGCTCGTTATTATAAACATTTCTTTTCCCCGTAAGGACTTGTGCATAAGTTTTACTGATTGTATTTTTTTGGAAATCTGGTTTAAGTTGCGACGTTTGCAGATAATTTGTAGTTTGTTTTTTAGCGTATTGTCTAATATTTATATTCCGTTTTTGTGGATTTATGTGCATATTTTTTAATTTAATTTTTTGCATTCCTTTTGCGATCATGCAACCTCTATATTTAGCTGGATGTTGATCTCCGCAATGTACACATTTTGGTGGTTCATTTTTAGGTTTTGAACATTCTCTTGTATGGTGTCTACCTGCACATTTCACACATCTTGGGATTTTTCCACAGTATTTTTGTGTATGACCATATGGCATGATTTACATTGTACTACAAGTATATTTTTTCTTAATGGCTCAATATTCACCACACATTTTAAAATATTTTTAATCTTGTAAATTCATTTAATATCTTCTTCAGCTTTGAAAGTTAACATAAACATGTTTAATGGTACTTTATTTTTCCAGCTTCGTTTGTTCGTAGCTTCTATTATTTTATATTCTCTGTTTTCAAGATCTTAAATTATTTCTTCTGTTTTACACGAGTGCGGCAGGTTTTTCACAATTACTGTTATTGGTCTTTGCTGCTTACTTTCGTATGAGTGCCAATTATATTTATACTATGATAGCGCTTTTTTTACAGTTCTGTAATCATCTACATCTAACAAATTGATTTTTATACCACCTGCTCTCAAACTGCTTTTCTGTTATGACTTTTCTTAGATTCTCGCAGAATTCGTTATAATTATTAAATTCGTCCACAATTATTGGCGGTGGAGATTGTTTTTTCTTAACTTTTCCCGGGTCGGTTACTTGTTTTGGGGAAATAACATTTTTTGGAGAAGTTTCTTTCTTTGGAGTTGCTTTAGAATCCATCTTTTTTGCCTTTGGGGGGGTAAGTGAATCATTTAGCTTCCTTTTTTGCTTCTGTTTTACTCTTATCCACTCAGTCTCTTTGGCTAACTCTTCCTCATCTGTAGAGTATACTATTTTCTTGCTATTTTCGGAAATTGATAATTGTGGAATTTGTGTAGCTTGTGGTTTCTGCATCTTTATATTGGTGATTTCACTTTTAAGTTCCTGTATTTGTTTTTCCATATTACTTATGAATCAGTAATAAATTCAAAAATCTCAACAATTTATTTCAAATCAAATGGAGGATATAATTAATGCACATAAAAATTTAATTGAAGAAAATAATATTTTGAAAACTCAGCTGCTCAATTACGAGAAATTAGAAATAAAATTTAATATATTGGAGGCAAAAATGGACATGGAAAAATGGAAAAATGGAAATAATAGAAATAATATTGTTGTCACCGGTTTACCATACAGTAAAACTGTTAAGGATACTTTTCTGAAAATAGCTGAGAAAATTCAGTCTGACATCACAGAAAATGATATCTTAAAAATTACACCAATAACATCCTTTAATTTCAATAAACAATCGCAATGTATTGTATATTTTAAATCGGAAGAGACAACAGACTAAATTTTGGAAAAGAAAAAAAAACCATATTTTCACATCACAATTGAGTATACCCAACATAAGTAACCAAGAAATTTTCTTTCAACAACATCTTTCGCCACTCCAGAAGAAATTATACTACGAAGCAAAAAATCAAATTTGAAAAAAAATTTCAGTTTCTCTGGGTTAAAGACGGAACTATTTTACTACGTGAAAATGTAGAAACCAGAAAACTATATAAAATTACTAATTTTAATCACATTAACCTAATTAAGAAAACTTTAAATATATCCTAAAAGAATTATTTTATTTTGATTATTTTGTTTTGAATTTTCATTCAAATATGTGACATATTCACTAATTTATGTATTATTATTATTATTAACTCGAAGTATTTATGTATGCATGTGTGTATTATTTTTAAATTACTTTAATAGATCAGAAAAAACATATTTTTATTTAATGAAAGATTGCACATTTTCAAAAACACTTCATATTATATATTATTATTATATTATTATATATATATTATTTATACATATATCACATATATTATTTTCAATATTCTTCTTTTACATTATATTATTAAATTCACTTAAACTTAAAACTATTCTAAATATAAAAAAATCAAACATTTTTGCTACAATACAAAATAATTTAATTAATTTAAATAATTAATATAAAATTATTTTTTTTAATTATCTTAATTTGATTTTACTCAAATTTAAGAACTCGATTATAAATATTGCAAACCGCACGTATTCCCTTAAACTAACAGCTTTTATTTACTCTGCTTTTATCAAATCATTTAATTATCTATTCTCTTATTATAAAATTTTTGTTATCAAAATCAGAAATATTTACCGTAAATTTACAAATAAGTACAATAAACTGTGAAACTAACATCAATGTAGAGTATTCTACAGAGAAATTGAAAAATATAAAATTAAATTATAACAATAATATAAATATTATTTATTTAAATACCCAAAGTCTTCGAAACAAATTATATGAATTAGAAGGTTTAATTAAGTCATATGAATGCGATATCCATATAGTAAGTAGTTCTTTCAGAAATCTGGCTAACCAAAGAAGAAAATAAACATTTTAATTTACCACGTTATACTTCTTACTTTTGTAAAAGAAGAACTTCTTATGGTGACGTAGCTATGTATATAAAAAATTCAATCACCAGTAATTTCATATTTGAAGAAGAATATTTTCTTTCAAATATATTAGTAATTAAATTAATAAAGTACAATATAAATATTATTGCATTCTATAGATCTCATCACACAAATTTAGATAATTTTATCAATAAAGTTGATGAAATTACATCAAAATACAAGCATTCATTTATACTAGATGACTTTAATCTATGCTTGCTTCATAAAAATAATAAACATGTACAAAACTACTCTAATATTCTAATGAGTAATGGATATTTGATTTATAACAAAATATCACCAGAACACGCTACTAGATTACCTTATTGTAAAAACTGTAATTGATCACTACATTACAGATATAATTAAATTTCAATATTACTTTCACGTTCTTGATACTACACTATCTGACCACAAACAGTTTGTAATTAGTGTTACCCTAACTCCTACTAAAGAGTCCACTCAAAAAACAATTACAGTCTTAAACTACGACGAGTTATCTAGAAATAATTTCTGGAATAACCTAAACTCATACCAAACTCTAGATAGTTTTGTTATTGAATTAAGTGGTCTAATACGCCAATATACAAAAAAATATTCAATCCAATAGTTTTAAAAGATAAAATGATTGGATGACCCCAGAAATTTCTGAAAATATAAAACTTCGTGACTCTTTTTTCAGATATAAAAGGATATATCCGAATGATGAAAATGTCAAGACCCTTTATAACAGATATAAGAATAAAGTAAAAACCTTAATCATCGAAACTAAATCTAAATACTGCTCTGATCTATTATCCAAAGAGCCAGGAAATCCTAAGAATTTATGGAATGTGTACAAAAAAATGATTTTTAACAAAGAATTTACAAATACGGACAATCAAATAGAAGACATTAATTTCAATAATAAATCTTTTGACGAACCGTAAAAGATTTCAAATTTGATGAATGAATATTTCACCACAGTTACTGATTATCTAAATCTTCCTTCAAATGATATTAATCAGAATAGTTTCAGAAATTTCTCGCGAAACACCTTCTCAAATTTTCATTTAACTCCTACAAATTCAGATGAGATCATTCTGCCGATTAACTCATTAAAATCCTCAGCTGCTACGGGATATGACGGAATTTCAACGAAATTTGTAAAAAAATTTTCAAACAAACTTGCTCCTATCTTATCTAAATTTATAAACATATCTTTCGAGACATATTATTTTCCAGACTGTTTGAAAATGGCTCTCATTACACCAATCTACAAATCAGGTGATAGCACTGATCCATCTAATTACAGACCAATTTCTGTACTCCCAGTATTCTCTAAAATATTTGAAACTATAACAAAAAATAGGTTAACTAGCTTCCTAAGAAGTAATAATATTCTTCATCCAGAGCAATATGGTTTCGAGTTGTATTCAAATACTACGGCAGCTTGCCTAACACTAACAGATTTCATAACCAAAAGTATGGATGAAGGAAAATACACTGGTTGTGTTTTAATTGATCTAAGAAAGGCCTTTGACTGTTTAGATCCTAAGGTGTTATTAAGTAAGCTTTCCAGCCTTAACTTTAATAGTAGCCAAAAAGTGTTTTTCGAATCATACTTAACCAACAGAATGCAATGTGTTCGTAATAGGAGCAATAAGAGCGACTAGATGGAGATAAAAAAGGTGTTCCTCAAGGCTCCATTTTAGGACCTGATTTATTTAAAATTTATATAGACGATTTAGCACGCCTTCCACCACTGGGATCTATTCAGCTTTATGCTGATGATGCTGCCATAAAATATTCCGAGAGTAGTGACAACCACCTTTCTTCTGCAATATCCGATGATTTAAAAGTTATTGACAAATGGCTAATAAATAATAGACTACTAATGAATGTCGATTAAACCAAAATCTTGCTTTTTGACAATAAAAAATTTATCAACACCACATTCATGTACAATAATACATATATTGAAGTAGTTAAAAGTTACAAATATCTTGGGTTGATACTAGATGAAAAATTAAGATGGGATGAGCATATTAACTATATTGTCAAAAAAATAACACCATTTGTTTTCTTATTAAAACGATTGAAAAGATTTTTCAATTCTAATGTACTATACATCATTTATTCGTCATATAGTATTTCAAATGTAATCTACGTTATTCCTATTTGGAACAGAGCTCCACAAACCTATCTGAACAAAATTGATCTTTTTATCAAAAAAGCCATTAAAATCATACATAATTACCCTACATTGCACCCCACTCATATGCTCTATTTTGGAAAATATATCAGTTTCAAGAAAATATGTAAACCAGAACTATACATGGTTGCATAAAAAAAAAATAATTGTGAATTATTCATAGTCTATAAATATAAACATCAATGTATCATTATAACTAAATCAGAAATATATAAATTAATAAAAAAAAAAAAAACAAATGCTATAAACCGCGTCTTTAGCTGTTTAAAAATACCGGATGCAGTCAAGGACTTGCCAAAATTCGATGGCAACCCAAGACTTTTACGCGGTTTTATAGATAACGGAGAAGCCATTCTTACTTTAATTACTGAAATAGACGGAACTCTTTACGATAAAATTGTTCTAAGAGCTATTAGAAATAAGATTGAGAGCCAAGCTAATGAGGTCATTAACATGTATGAAACTCCACTACAGTGGGAGCCCATCAAGCAAAACTTAATTTTACACTATTCTGACAAGAGAAACGAAACCTCTCTTATAAAAGATCTTCACAACCTCAGACAAAATAATAAAACAGTAGAAAATTTCTACAGTGATATAATTGAAATACAAACTACAGTGCTAAATCACATTCAAATTCACGAGGTAGACAGAAATGTAATTAATGCAAAAAGGAACCTATACAGCGAAATGTGTTTAAATGTATTTCTGTTGGGATTAAAAAAACCGTTGGGTTCTACAATCCGTCCAATGAGACCGGACTCATTGATCGTCGCATTTTCCTTCTGCATTAAGGAGCAAAATATTTTTTACATCAGAGGTGATCATCTTTCTAACCCAAAACCAAGAAATAACTTCCTAACAAATCAAAGTACAATGATTCAAACTAAACCACTACAAATTCCTATGTCGAGACCTCCAATAAAATTATAATCAAATCAAAATTTCAGACGAGCTACTAGTTTTAACAACAGATCTTTCAATCCAAACCGTTTGTATCAAAGTATGACTCCTCATAACAAACCATTTAATAACTACCCAACTAATAAACCAAACACATCAAAAGTAGCACCCATGGACACAGGATCGGGACTCACAAAGTTTCGGCAACCAACAAGGAACCCAAGTCCTCAAACTAACCAACCAATATTCAATACAGTCCCTCGACCCGTACAAAATAGATTCCCACAACATAACCAGTTCCCTAAATATATCAGTGAAGAACTAACTATTCAACATTGGTGAACGAGAAGTACAGTCTCTCGAGGATAATAATATCTATTCAAATGATCACTTTTATACGAATTTAGATCACTACTACAACCGTAACCAGGAAACCAATCAACAAGAGGTTTACGAGGTTAACAACCAAAAGGAATACCCGAATCAATCTGACTGCAATAGCAATTACGAAATGGATGTTACAAATTTTTATTCAAATGCCTTCACGAGCCAATCGGATACGTAGACATAAATAGACACGGAAACATACTCCCCCAAACATACCCCTATATCGAAATATTTTCATTTGTGTTATTTATAGGTAAAGGAATTATGTGTAGCATAGAAAAATTTACTAGTACCAGTACTGGTATTCTTATGTTAAATATTATGTTAGTGTCATTGTAGTAACCTTGCAAACCTAGCACTTGATAAATGTTTTCAATTGAGTTTAAATCTACTGATTGTGCTAGTAATTTAGTTTGAATTTCTTTAATTTCTTCCGGGTTTAAAATTTGTTTTGATATTTTGTTTAACCGAGCTAGTACTATGGTTTCTGCTAAGTTCGTTAAGTGATCGTTTAATAAATCAATATTATAATATATTTGGTTCAAATATTGTAAGGGTATTAGAAACTTTTCATTGTGGTTTTGTTTTTAAATTCCGTTATTAAGTCTATCTTGAAAATTTTTCAAATATAAAGCTATCGAATCCTACTATTTATTAATATGTTGTGTAACAATTTCAAATCTTTCTTTCATTTGGTAGTTAATTCCTATTTGTTTATCTATTTCTTTATTGAGATCATTTTGATTTTTGTTAATATTTTCTTTTGCTTTGTTTATTTGACGCGCATCTTTTGCATCCATGTTTCCTGTAATGCTTTTTATCATTGTGCCCAGACCGTTGATTAAACCTCTTTTCTTTCTAATATTTAGGTAGCGCCAATTTATTTTATTTTTTAAATGTGCTATCTTTGCGTTTGTAATATTGATAGAACCTGTAAGATGATGGTAGTTGTTTAAGGAGTTGAGGGATTCACTGATCTTGTTTATTGTGAGTGAATAACTGTCTAATCTGACTATATGCAATAAGTTGTTGTACGGTCTTATGGATACATTTCTGTCAATGTACAATGCAATCTTTCTACTACGCCATTACTGCTTGTTTGTTGGAACGACGTGGTATGGCAGTGAATATTGTATTGCTTGCAAGATTCTTTGAAAATAATTGGGAACTCTCCGGCTTGATCGGCGAAGATTTTTTGTGATATGCCGTGTAGGCTGAAAAAGTGTTTGAGGGATTTTACCATATTTGAACTATTCCTTGTTGGACCTGTGTAAGCTGCTGCGAATCTAGAAAACTTATCTTCAATTGTTAGAATTTGTTTGTCATTAATAGAATATATATCTACATGTAGAATTTCCATTGGTTTCTTAGCGATTTCAGAGATTGAATACATGACTTTAGAAGGATGACGATCATACTTAAATAAATTGCAAGTATCGCAATTGTTTATTACTTTTGTAAACTTGTCTTTCATAAGTGGGAAATAGTAGTCCCTTTTTAAGTGGAGTAATGTCTCGCTTATATCTCTATGATTATTATTGATGTGATAATCATTGATCAATTTGCCTTGTTCGACTTCTCAATAACATCAGTGAGCATCTCGGTACAACGAATTTCTTTTAGTGTTCTACATCGGGCGAAATGTTTTGAATATGATTCTTGAATCAATTTAAAAATAGGATTTTCAGTATAGATGGCCGTTAGTTTATTATGAGGAACGAATTTTTTTAGAATATCTGTGATATTCTTTTCTGTAAATTCTGTGAGTGTGATAATCCGTTTTTGTTTATTACGGAAAGGGGTTTGCAATGAAATTGGTGGTTTCCTATCTGATTTGGTGATTGAATTAGTTTTGTAGTCTAGTTGCAATTGGGATCCCATCGTTTAGGTCCTATGTTGCAGAATGAATAGTTGAACCACAAGTTTCCTGCACTGAAGAACCTAATTCTATATCATGGGCATGAACTTCGGTTTCTTTTGGGGTGTCGATTTGAATAAGGCTAAGTGCATCAGCATTGGAATTATTTGTACCTTTTTATAGAAAATTTTATAATCGAATTCTTCCAATTTTAATCTCCACATAACCAGAATGAAGTTAGGTTCTTTTAAATTCATCAACCAGATTAATGGTTTGTGGTCCGTGACTATGGTAAATTTATTATCGAAAATGTATGGACGAAAGTATTTCGTCGCCCAAACTATTGCCAGTAACTTCTGCTCTATCGTAGAATAATTGACCTCTGAAGTAGTCAAGGTTCTACTGGTAAAGCATATGGGTTTGTCACTACCTATGTTTCCTTGGGACAACACTGTCCCTATTGCAAAATTGCTAGCATCGGTTGTGACTATGAACGGTTTCGTAAAATCTGGATATTGTAGAATTGGGTCGTTGATAAGGATATCCTTACAACTTTCGAACGTTTTTATATATTGTTCGTTTAACTCGATTTTTCTTCCTTTCTTTAAGCATGCTGTTAATGGCTTGATTAACTTGGCGAAGTCCTTGATTAATTTGCGGTAATAGCATATGGGGAATTTTTTTATTGCGAGGATTTTATCGGGGTTTTGTTTTACCCCATCAGTTGTTACTAGGTGACCTAAAAATGCAATTTCCTTTTTGAGAGCTAACTGTACTTTAAGGTTAGCATCTTGTAACCTTTTGAAGACTTTCCTAAGATTTTCACAATGTTCTTGTAAGGACGTGGAGAAAATAATTATGTCATCTAAATAGACAAGGCATATTTTCCCAATAAGTTCTTTCAAGACGTTATCCATCACCCTTTGGAAGATGAATGGAGCATTTTTGAGACCGAAGGGCAGCACGTAAAACGTGTACGTTCAAAAATCAACATGAAGTATTTTAACGTCAAATATTTTTTTTGGTAGCATGTAAAACATCACGTTGAAAATTTATTCCGAAAACTCGAAAAATTATTCCGAATGTTCGAAAATTATTTTCACAATCAAATTAACCTATGTAAAACTTCAAAAATATATGTTTTTCAAATTTAATGGAGGTTTGAAATAAAAAGAAATGAATTTAATTTTTTTAGAATTTTTTTTTTTAATTCTTGCATTTTGCTTATTATTTTCATTTTGAAGAACAAAATTGTTATATAAAAATCGCAAAAATAATAAAAATGATGTGCCCGTTTCAATAGATATAGAATTTATAATAGACTAAAATCAAAAAAAAAATAAATAAAATAAATGTAAACAAACCAATTCAGTAAATATTTTATATGATATTTTCAATAAATTGGAATATTTACAATGAACTAATAAATATAGTTTTTTATTTAAATAAATTAAAACACTCAATTATTAAGAAATTTAAAAAAAAATATTTTATTGTCATATAAAAAATGCTTGAATTATCACAGAAGTAAAATAATTTTTTTATTACAAACAAAAATACTTCAATTATTCCAGAAATAAAATGTTATCAAAAGAAATTAAAAATTATATTACAATAATTATTAAAAACTACAAAATTTAATGTTCTTAAGATTTAAAATTTTATTATAAATATTTAAATTTTATATTTCTATTATTAAAATAACACAAAATTATTAAATTTCGCTGTATAGGTTCCTTTTTGCAGTAATTACATTTCTGTCTACCTCGTGAATTTGAATGTGATTTAGCACTGTAGCTTGTATTTCAATTATATCACTGTAGAAGTTTTGTACTGTTTTATTATTTTGTCTGAGGTTGTGAAGATCTTTTATAAAAGAGGTTTCGTTTCTCTTGTCAGAATAGTGTAAAATTAGGTTTTGCATTATTCTGAATCTATTTCTATAATGTTAGTACTAGCGTTTTTTAATGAATCTGTACGGACATAAGGTGCAACTCTAGGTTTGGAGCTATTGTTTTTTAATCGTCTAAGCATAAGTTTAGTTTAATATATTTATTAAAAAATTTATACAAAAAATTTTATCAAATTTATATAATAAAATATTTTGTTTTCTTTTTTATTTATAATTATTTAATTTTTATTTTGAGCTTCTTTATTAAAACCCTACAGTTAGTTTTAATATCTTTCTTTTTTTTATAATTTTGCTTCTCAGGTTTTTAAAATGCTATGAGAAGTCTTCCGTATCTTCTAGTTGATACATATAATTTTTTTTTTTTTTAAATATTAGTTTTATTTTAATTTTATGATATTTCTTTATTTTATTCAATATTTAATTTTTTTTTTTTTTATTTATTTAAAATTTAATTTTACTTATTTAATAATGTAGAATTTATCTTATGTTCTAAGGATTGTTAAAATTTGGAAAACTTTGTTTAAAGGATAGTTTTTTTTTTTTATATATACGCAGGCTGGTGGGAATCTTCAAAATACACAAGGAGCCCCGTAGCTTGACATTGTGTGTGGGATTCTTACCCACTAAGCCACACCCTTCCTATATTGCGATCTAGTCCTACAGGACTAATGAGCAATTTTTTCTTGGCTTTATTTTATTTTTCAATGTAGACTACATCCAGCGATGTCTATCTAACTTTTCTTTAGCGTATTCATCCATAACCTTGAAAACCCATCGCATCAGCGACGAAAAGCCAACCAGCTCTCCGAACGAATTTATAATTATGTAAGACTTGTGAAAAACCTCGTTTCGTTGGCAGTCAACATATCGAAATTTTTCACCAATCCCGTAAAAAAAAATCTATCTAAACGTGGGAGCAGATCAACCTCCGATCACCAGCGCGACGACTCCTCAAGAATGTGGGTGATTATTGCTGCACTAACTCAAAAGGTTTTACTCTTTTGAGTCGTCTGGCTATATTTCTATTATCCAGAAGCTCGACTACCTCCACATTTACATGGTGCTGAAGCCTTTTCTCGTGACTTCTTGCAAATTTCTGTATTTCCTTATCCACAGATTCTATTTGCAAATCTCTATGTAGGTCATAGTTTCTTATGAACCAGGGCGCGTTCACAATGTTTCTTAGGTCTTTATTCTGGAACCTCTGAATAATATCTCTATTACTTTTTTTGCTGCATATAAGCATAAGTATTTGTTTATGGAGCAGAAGTTTGTTTTGTATTGTTAACGTAGAATTCTTACCTATGAGCCAGTTCATTTTTCTATAGTGGATTTGTAGTTCTTCTTTCTTGTTTTTTATCTGAGCTTTCCAGCGAAGTTTCGCATCTAACGTCATACCAAGATATTTGGCAGTATTTGAATGGGGTATTTCTTGACCATTTATATATACTGGTTTACGGTCAATTTTTTTATTTGTGAAATCCACATGTACTGACTTAGCTTCATTTAGTTTTAGCCTCCATCTTTTTGTATAATCTTGGATTTTTGTTATAGCTCTCTGCAGCTTTTCTATGGATTATTTATTATTTTCCCCAACAGCCAGAATCGCTGTATCATCTGCAAACGTCGCAATAATATTATTTTCTAGTGCAGGAAAATCACAAGTGTACAGCAGGTACAGTACCGGACCAAGTACACTTCCTTGAGGAACCCCGGCATTAATTTCTTTAAGATCGGAATATGGTCTTTCCTGTTTTATGTAGAAGTATCTCTCTGATAAGTAGCTTGCTATGATTTCCGAATGTTCTTTTGGAAGGATTGTTTTCATTTTACAATTCAACCCCTTATGCCACACCTTATCGAATGCCTGAGCCACATCCAAAAAGATTGCTGAACAGACCTTCTTCTCCTCTAGAGCTTTTTCAATAGTGTTTGTAATTCTGTGTACCTGGTCTATTGTAGCATGTTTTTCTCTAAAACCGAATTGGTGATCCGGGATTATATTCTTTCTTTCAATAATAGGTTTCAATCCTCTTAGATAAATTTTTTCGAACAGTTTTGACATTATAGGCAGCAGTGAAATTGGTCTATAGGATGATACTTCATTCGGTGGTTTTCCAGCTTTAGGTATCATGATGACTTCGGCGAGTTTCCACAACTTCGGCACATATTTCAGTCTAAATGCGGCATTTATAAGATTCGTTATCTTAATTATTGCCTTTTCCGGAAGTTTCTTTAGAATCTGCCCCGTTATCAAATCATATCCCGGAGCTTTTTTAGAATTAGTATTGTTTATTTCTTTTTTCACTTCACCTGGGGTTGTTAATGCGATTTCTTCTTCTTCCTGAACTGATTCTACATTTAGATTTTCACCTTCTCCACCGTCGTTTGTTTGAAATATGTTTTCTAAGTGTTCCGCAAATAATTTAGCCTTTTCTTTATCATCTCTCGCCCAATTTCCACCCAATGTCTTAATTGGAAGAATTTGTTCAATAGGTCTTTTCAGATCTTTAGCTGCATTCCAAAGAGAGTAATCAGTGCTTTTATCATTTGTTAATTTTTCTAAATATATATTAATCGATTTGTTTTTCACTTCTTTAATTATTCTTCTTAGTTGTTGCGTGAGATTATTTAGCCTAGTTTTATCTTGTGGAGCTCTAGTTTGATGCCATTTTTTCCTTGCTCTGCGTTTTGTTGCAATTAGTTCTAAGATTTCTGGTGAATATTTGTTTCCTTTTACTCTTTGTTTTAACACTGGAGTATTTTCCCACACTGTTAGTTGGATATCTTTAATGTACTTCTCCACCTCTGAAACCAATTGTTCTTTGTATTGTAACTGTACAGCTAGTTGGATTTTTCCTTCCAGACATACTTTGAAGTTTTCCCAGTCAGTGTATTTATTTGCCAGAACCGGATTCCTCTTCCTCTGAATAGGGTCTTTACTTACAGTTAGTAGTATTGGAGAGTGGTCAGAGTTCATTTCCTGCCTATCTTCTATCTGTATGAAATTATTCGAAATGTTTTTAATTATAAAAAAATCGATTAAATCAGGTATTTTATTTAGATCTGTAGGCCAATAAGTAGGTTTTCCTGTTGATATTATTTCACAGCCAAATTCGCTTATTGCCTGGAACAATTCCCTGCCTTTAGTTGTTGTTAACCGTGATCCCCAGAGTGTATTTTTGGCATTAAAATCACCCCCTATAATAAACTTTTTTCCCAGTTTCTTAAAAAGATCTAAATAATTATGGTTCTTTAAAGAGTACTTAGGTGAACAATATATACTTGATACTACAATAAAGTAATTCTTACATTTTACGTTTACGGCAATAGCTTGTATTTCTTCTGTTTCAAATTTGGCTTCTTCAAAATGTTGTATATTTTGTTTTACAATCACTTCCTCCTTTAGTAGGGTTACCCGAATCTATGGTAAACTTCATAACCACGAAAGTTAATATGTGTTTGTTTGGTAAAGTGTGTTTCTGCTATAAGACAAATATCTATACTATTTATGTCAAGGACTGCTTGTAGCTCTTGTTGGTGTTGTTGCAGTCCATTGGCATTCCATGAAAGAATTTTCAGTTTATTTAAAATCTTTTTGGTTTCGAAGCAGATTTTTGGTACTGCCCCATATCGACCATAGAGGTTTCTATTTTGGTAACTTTAGATAATATAAGCAAGATGCTTTGTTTTAAATCATTTTCCTGCTCGTTATTATAAACATTTCTTTTCCCCGTAAGGACTTGTGCATAAGTTTTACTGATTGTATTTGTTTGGAAATCTGGTTTAACTTGCGACGTTTGCAGATAATTTGTAGTTTGTTTTTTAGCGTATTGTCTAATATTTATATTCCGTTTTTGTGGATTTATGTGCATATTTTTTAATTTAATTTTTTGGATTTCTTTTGCGATCATGCAACCTCCATAATTAGCTGGATGTTGATCTCCGCAATTTACACATTTTGGTGGTTCATTTTTAGGTTTTGAACATTCTCTTGTATGGTGCCTGCACATTTCACACATCTTGGGATTTTTCCACTGTATTTTTGTGTATGACCATATGCCTGGCATGATTTACCTTGTACTACAAGTATATTTTTTCTTAATGGCTCAATATCCACCACACATTTTAAAATATTTTTAATCTTGCAAATTCTGTTAATATCTTCTTCAGCTTTGAAAGTTAACATAAACATGTTTAATGGTACTTTATTTTTCCAGCTTCGTTTGTTCGTAGCTTCTATTATTTTATATTCTCTGTTTTCAAGATCTTAAATTATTTCTTCTGTTTTACACGAGTGCGGCAGGTTTTTCACAATTACTCTTATTGGTCTTTGCTGCTTACTTTCGTATGAGTGCCAATTATATTTATACTATGATAGCGCTTTTGTTACAGTTCTGTAATCATCTACATCTAACAAATTGATTTTTATACAATTCATCTCAAACTGCTTTTCTGTTATTACTTTTCTTAAATTCTCGCAGAATTCATTATAATTATTAAATTCATCCACAATTATTGGCGGTGGAGATTGTTTTTTCTTAACTTTTCCCGGGTCGGTTACTTTTTTTGGGAAAATAACATTTTTTGGAGAATTTTCTTTCTTTGGAGAATCCATCTTTTTTGCCTTTGGGGGGGTAAGTGAATCATTTAGCTTCTTTTTTTGCTTCTGCTTTACTCTTATCCACTCAGTCTCTTTGGCTAACTCTTCCTCATCTGTAGAGTATACTACTTTCTTACTATTTTCGGAAATTGATAATTGTGGAACCTGTGTAGCTTGTGGTTTCTGCATCTTTATACTGGTGATTTCACTTTTTAGTTCCTGTATTTGTTTTTCCATATTACTTATCAACTGTTTTAGTTGTGTTGTTTCATTGACAGCTTTCTGCCATTTGTTATACAGGGCACTCTCTTTCATTTGATCTCCAAGTGGTGGTGATCTATTCATTTTTCCGCTCCTCTTAAACGGATCCGCTATATTATTTTTTTCATTTTTTGTGTTTTGGACCACTGGCGACTCCTCTAACCTTCTTTTGAGGTCAGCAAAGCCCTCGCCGACAGCCGTGGCTTCTGCCGACACTTTGGTAGATATCCCTACCTGATTTATTTCGTTATTAACGTTATTCATATTTATATTTTTATATATTTGTTGCATTTTACCTACTGCCAGGACATTAACTGCCGTCCCCCAGCGATCAGACGCAGACCAGAGAGCCGCTCGTTCCGAGTCAGTCGCTTCGGGATTTTTATTTGAACTTTTAGTCGCCTTTTACGACAAGCAGTCCATACTGCGGAAGTATTCTAAACCCCTACCGAAGGGTTTTAAGGGGTAGTGAGAAAAAGAAAACCATCAATATTTGACTTACGTGAGTATAAGTAGTGCTATATTCATAGTTATTTCCAATTTCTTCTCCAAAATTAAAGGATTAATATCCACCGGTTATCTTTATCTTAATTATTTGACGCAGAAGAGTTTTCGATTAACCTTCGATTCTCTATAACTTATTTCACTTTAGTGTTCACAAACAATGTTCTGTTTTATTTTTTTTTTTATTATATTTTATTTTTTATTTAATTAATTATAATATTAATCAATGAGGGTCACTAAGTTTTTAATTTTGATATTATTATTTTACTTCAAAGTTTTTATCGTATAGTATCGTATAGTATTTTATCGATTTACCTTCGAAAATTTGTTACAAAATTTTAGGGTTAAAGTTATTAATTAATACCGCACTTTTATTTTATCGATTAGCCTTCGATAACACGATATAAAAAAATTTTCCCCAATTATAATTTTATTAACTGGTAAAACGATAACCGTTAGCTAATCACTTAGCTAATGCGTTCAAGCATACAACTATATTTTCGAATTCAGAATTAACAATGATTTTATTCCCAAATTTTCTACATTTATATATTTTTGTTGCGACTGCATCGTTAGCTTTATTTTATTTTTCCAGGAAATTTAAGTTAAGTTATAAAAAATGAATTTACTGACAAAAAATTTTTATTAGACAATTTTAGGTTTTAAGTTTTAAAATATACAAATGAATTTAGTAATAATTTTTATTATGAAAAAATGTTAACATATTATTTACAGGTGCATGTGAAGATCACATAGCTCGCGCAGTTCATTAAATATGTAAAACTGCTACTATTGTCATGAACTAAACTTTCTTAAATAGCGCAGTTCCGTCTTATTTCAACTGTTACCAAATTACACTCTCAATTGTTTTTTGCCATTTATTTCATCCCAATGATAGGAGGTACTGTACCATGTCGAAAATGCATAAAGTGTATTTTTTTTGTTTTCATCGATAATAGAACAGAGTCTCTTGGTTGAAAGACAGACACTCCACCTAGTGCGCCACCCAGCGTGTTATTAACTTTTCTTCATTTCTATAATAAATTGTCGGTTTAATAGTGAGTTATCAAGTTACCCTCAAGAACTCATTATGTGAGTTGTAGTAAGGTAGTACTACAATAATATATTGCTAAACGGATTATAAAGTACTCCCTAAGGTAGTAATTTATAATCCGTTTAGCAATATATTACAGTGAGACATACGACCACTAAAAAAATGTCATAACCCAAAGTGAGTCACTACTATTAATCAAAAGTTATGATGCCACAACACCAGGTTTAATTTAATATTGATGATTCTGTACAAAAACTTTTCAACACATATATAACTTAAAACAAATATAATGTATATGTAGATATTTTAATTTTAATTTATATTTTAACAGGCGAACACCACCAATTTATGTTATACGAAAATCATGTATACGGCGAGGTGGTAATTGTGAAAATAGGCTAAATGATTGCTGTCATAACAGTGCATGTCGTTGTAACTTTTGGGGTTCAAATTGCCGCTGCCAGCGTGTGGGCTTATTTCAAAAATGGGGTTAAATAACAAAATTTATTTATAGTTGTAGAAAGTTTTAGTTTTAAGTTTTGTTTTTGTTTGCGTACGTGTGCAATTAACAGACAAAAAATATAAATTTTTATTGAAATACATAATTTGTATCTATATTAAAATGTGCGTACATATTTTTACTGTAAAAATTAAAATATAAACTTGAATAAAATATTTATGTTAATTTACATAATTTAATTATAATAGCATTTTCAAAAATTCACAACCATTAGAATGTGCAATTCATGTACATACATATATGTAAATGTTAGTATTAATCAAATAAATGTTTAATAATTGAATTCACTTCATATTCATAAAAATTTAAAAAAACAAATTCCATACCCTCATGCTGTATGTGTATACTTTAAGTGGTAGAAGAATTGCCTATTAACTATTTAAATCCATTAAAGCTAGAAAGGTACTGAAGAAATAATTATTTTTCATTCATGTTTATATCAATAGTTTTTTTTTAACATAAGCTATGCTGAAAAGAAACTATCTTCTCTTTATTATTGGCCTCTGACGAAAATAGGTGATGGAAAATTTAGAAATTTTTATTGTATTTTATACGATAAAAATGTTTGTAATTTAATATTTAAGAAATAAATACATCAAATACTTTAATATATTTAAATAATTTTATTTTTTAAATGAAAATTTAACATATTTTTAAGTTCAAGGATTCATTTTTACAGAAATTTTTTTAAAATAAAATTTAATATAAAGTAATATAAATAATGAATAAAAATGATACATGATACACAATAAGTAAAAATTATAATGCAAGCATAATATAAATTGATTAGGAGCCCCTGTTGAGTAATTATAATTCAAGTTGATGCCAAATTTAAAACAATAAACAATAAAAAAAAACAATAAACAAAAAAAATAAAAATAAATTACAATTTTAACTCTTCATCGCATCACACATCTGGCTGGAGTATATATACCTATAGTACTACTATACAGGCTATGTATACGGTAGCAAAACTATGATGCTATTATCATTATCATAACAACAACAAAAAAACCAAAAACAAAAAAAAATTGTAGACCACGCATATTGCGTATAATTTTAAGTAATAAGAATAACCTTTAAGTGCATTATATTTTTGTTTGTGTTAAATGCTGTTTGCCTTTTGTTTATTATACCATATTAAACTATTGATAAAATTTCTATTAGTCCTTATTATTATAAATCAAAAAAGTTGTTTGTTTTATTTATATTATTATTATGATTTTTTATTTTTCTTTATGATTTGCGAAGAAGACTAACATTAAATTAAAAAAATATATTTCATGCAATGGTATTTTTTCCTGCAAAGGTTCAGCATGGTAGACAGGGGTTAAAAAAAGAGCACCAAAGTAATTTGTATACATATTGCAATTTGTATATGTGTTGGAGTATTCCGTCGGACCTACAAACATCCGGATAAATGCAGAAATTTATATATATAATACAAAAATCAAAAAAATTAAAATATAAACTTAAATCAAATATTTATGTTAATTTACATAATTTAATTATAATAGCATTTTCAAAAATTCACAACCATTAGAATGTGCAATTCATGTACATACATATATGTAAATGTTAGTATTAATCAAATAAATGTTTAATAATTGAATTCACTTCATATTCATAAAAATTTAAAAAAACAAATTCCATACCCTCATGCTGTATGTGTATACTTTAAGTGGTAGAAGAATTGCCTATTAACCAGTGTTTGAAATATCGCTCTTACCCGCCATTCATTTTGCTCTTTGCGAGCGTTATAAAAAAGTAAAAATAAAATAACGCTCGCAAAGTGCGAAATAAAATTTTATTTTATTTTGCTCCTTTGTTTTAAATTCTTATTCCAAATATGAAAATTTCTCTGCACTTGTTTATATACACAAAAGTTTCTTATTGATTTGAAAGAGAGAAAATAATTTCAATTTTTTTTTCTTTTCTGTGGCAATTCATTCTATTTTGATATTTCTTCTACTGATATTTCTTGTTTTCGACTTAGAATATAATATCAGTAGCCAGTCGGCGGCGCGTATGAATTTTTTTTTTATTAAATCTTTTACAGTCCCTATGTACATAAAAATTTTAATGTTAAGAAAAAAGAAAAACAATTGAGTTCTTGATTTTTAAAATATCACATGGGTTATAATAAGAGAAACTATTTTTTTACTTATGTATTGTACCTAGAGATGCGTTGTTTTTTTTATGTAAATTTGTATTGACGGTTATACTGGTATAATATATAAATAATACTTAAATTTAAGTTTCGTAATGCGTAGTACGCTTTTAGGGATAATTTGAAACAGTGAATTATTAATATTATTATTATTATCATATACAGTTAATTAGTTGTTAATTATTTAAAAAATATGTAAATATTAATAAATTCAATAAACAATACTAAGTGTTAATAGCATGTTATTTTCTAAAATTAAAATTTGTATGGCTGATTAATGTTAAATTGAAACTTTAGACATATGCAATACGTAATACGTTTTTTAGTAATAAAATAAAATAATTATTTAAAAATTTCGTTATTTTGTAAATTTAAAAAACAACAATAGATTTTAAGTGACACTTTATAGATATTAAGTGTTTTAATTTTGCATAATATTTATAATTCATCATATACTTTTACAATAAGGTATAATATATAAAAATTTAAATCTAACTGTAAATTTAAATTTAAAATTAAATATTTTTGTGAAATGGGAAGAAAAAAGGAATGTTTATTAAGAAAATATTACTCTAATAGTGAAAATGAAAATAATCAGCTTGTCTGTGATTTATGTGCACAAATAGTAGTAGATAGGTCATTTAATTTACGTCGCCATTTCCAAACGAAACATCCGAAGGCTTATGAATTATATCTATATCTAACTCGAAATTTTTAGAAAAACTGAAAATGTGCCTATGGTGAAAACAGTAAAATTTCAGGTACATAAAGAGGATATAAAAAAAGCCTTCGTAGATCTTATGGTAAATGGCGGATGTTCTTAAAATTTAGTTAACTTACGAGGATTTCGTCAATTGGTTGGGCCCTTGCTTAAAGAGCTGGATTTAACAATGAACCCAACCAATATTAAGGAAGAAATATCTTTGGCCTGTGCTAAGTTAACACAAAATATTACAAGCCAATTAAAAAATAAACTATTTGCCTTAAAATTTGATGAGGTCACTCGTTTAAATAGATCTGTTTTGGGTATTAACATACAATTCATCAATGATACTGATATTGTTATATATACTTTAGCGATGGTCGAAATGACTGAAAAACATACTGCGGAGTATATTAAAAATATCGTATTAAGAGTTTTAGAAAAATACAGTTTGAATATTAATCAAGCTTACTCTATAACAACAGATAATGGGAGAAACATGTTAAAAGCAACTTCCTTGTTAAATTTAGAAATAGAGAGTAGCGATGATGAAGACAGCAGTATTGAGCAAGATAACTTGAGTAGAATAATAGACATCGATTTTAGTGGAAAACAAACATTTTTAGTCAATAAAGTTCATTGTGCAGCGCACACGATACAATTATGTATAACAGACTTATTAAAAGATTGCGTACTTAGAACTTATATAGATAAATTTCGAAATGTAGTAGTAGCTTTACGCACTCCTGCACATCGAGGTCTGATTAACCAACAGAATCTTAAATAACCTATCATAAATACAGTAACACGGTGGAATTCTACTTATGATATGATTAGTCGATTGCTAGAGCTTAAAGTTTATTGTGAGCGTTATAAGGATGTATATCCTCAACTACACCTGAACGAAGAAGAATGGGCGTTTGCGAAATCTTTCATTGAAGTTTGTGAGCCCGTAAAAATTGCAACATTAAAACTGCAACAAAACAAGTTACCAATGGGTGATTTTTTATAAACACTGGCTAGAAATGAAAGTAAAAGTAAAACTTAATTCACATCAACTTTCAAAATCTTTGGAAAAAATAATAGACATCAGAGACAAGGAACTACTAATAAATCAGACGTTGATAACCTGCTTATACTTAGACCCTAGGTTTAATTTTTATATAAATTTTGAGCAAAAGGAAATAGCAGTTAATCATTTAAAAAAACTTTATGATTATTGTACAGAGTTACAAAAAATATGTATACCATTATCGTCATCTGATCCAAACTCGGCTTTAACACGTTCAGACTCACCGGATATATTTGATACCCAGCAAAATGAACCAAGTACGTAAACATCAAACTGCCTTGTTAATAATGATATTGAATATCTAATGAAGCAATATTTAGATAAAACTGCGCCTAACAGTAGTAATATCAATTTAAATGAACGAAGCGGAGCTTATAAGGAAATTGAGGGATTTTGTCCAGAAAGGCAAAATTCCGGAATAAATTTGTTGCATTATTGGCAAATTAAAAAACAACAGTTTCCAATATTATCTAAATTGGCAAAAATTGTATATGCCACGCCAACAACGCAAGTGAGTGTTGAGAGATGCTTTTCATCATTAAAATTATTACTAACAGACCAAAGAAACCGTCTATCAACGGAGAACTTAGAAGAACTAATGCTTTTAAGGTATAACCTTACTTTTGAATACCAAAATGAATTTTAAAAAGGAAATTTTTTTATATTATATTTTTGTTAATTGAATTTTTGTAGTTATAAGAAAAAATATGGATTAATTTTTAATTTTTTGTTATGTACATAGTTAAAAACGATAGACTGAATTTTTTTATTTTTAGATTTTAAAAGAAAAATAATATTTTTGATCTTTTACAAAAAAAGACTTAATTGTTTGTTGTAAAGAAAAAAAATGTGCATTTTATTTAACTTAAAATTTGATAATAATAACAAACTGGAACTTATGACTGAATTTATTAATATTAGTTTCAGATTATTTTTATTTTTCAATAAAATGTCAGCGATATTAAAAAAAATTTATTTGTTTTAATTTAAATAGCTACTATAAAAAACTTTGACGCAAATAATTCCAATAAGCTTTACCAATAACCTAAATCCTAAGGCCTCTAAAGTACCTTCATATAAACACCAAAAGCTGTTAGCATTTGATTTTGATGAGAACAACATGTATCTAAAATTCTAATCACTCTGAAAAAAATCACAGAATAATTTTTTACGTCAGAAATTTCAAAAGACAAACATTTTACTGTTTTTGTGTTCGAAATTTTATTTTAAAAGTGCGAAATTTTTATTTTTTCAATAACGCTCGCACAATAATAATTTTATTTTTAAAAATTGATTTCGACTCATTCATAAGAATGCTATTTCTAATAATAAAACTCAGCTCAAAAATACAGAAAAAGGAAAAAGCAAATACAAATTATAATTTTTTTTTTTTCTCCTATTACTCCGCGTGGTAGCATAGGGCTTCGATAGTGAACCTCCATTCCTCTCTGTTGAGTACTACTTCCTTAATATCGTCCCAGGTATAATTGTTGATTTTCACTGTTATAATTGTTGATTGTTAATTCTTGATCGATTGTGCGTCTCCATGTGTTGTATGGTCTGCCGGGTCTCCTTTGTCCTTGTGGATTCCACTGTAGAGCTCTTCTTGCTATATCACTTTCTGATTTCCTTAGTGTATGACCTATCCATTTCCATTTTTTCCTATTTATCTGTCTGTTGATAGGTTCTTCTCCAGTTATCATCCATAAATCCTCGTTGCTAATTCTTGCCGGCCAGAATATTGTGCATATAATTCTCAAGCATTTGTTGATGAATACTTGTAGCTTCTGTTTGATTCTGACCGAAGTGAGCCATGTTTCACTGCCATATATTAATGTTGACTTAACACATGCTCTGAATATTGTTAGCTTTGTTGTTCTCGATATTTGGTTGCTCCGCCATATCCTCATTAGGCTCCCAAATGTTCTTCTTGCCTTATTTATACGGCTGTTGACATCTCTTGTTGTACCTCCTCTTGATGTTATGATGCTCCCCAGGTAGTTGAATTCTTCTACGTATTCTATCTGTTGTCATCTCACTGTTATTGGCTCACTATCACTGTTGTTTGTCCTCATTGCCTTGGTTTTCTCGATATTTAATTCCAGTCCCGATTTCTTTGCTTCTTCCTGTAATCTGTTGACTTTATTCTGTAGGTCCCTTTGATTCCTTGATATGAGGCATACATCATCTGCGTAATCTAAGTCTTCTAAGTTGCCGAAGAGATCCCATTCTATTCCGTTTATTCCAGTGCAAACTTCTCTTAGAATGTCGTCGAGTATGGTGTTGAAGAGAAGTGGAGATAGTGGACATCCTTGTCTAACTCCTATATTGGTGTAGAATGGATCACTGATGTTTACTCTGTGTTGAACTGTTGTCTCTGCATCTTTATACATCGCTTTGATGATGTTGATGATTTTTTCAGGAATTCCCTTCTTTGTAAGTGTTCTCCATATTGCGCATCTCTTGACTGTGTCGAATGCTTTCTTAAAATCTATGAATAGTAGATATAGTGAGGCATTCCATTCTACTGATTGTTCAACTATGACCCGTAAAGTATTTGCCTGGTCAACGCAGCTTCGGTTTGGTCTGAAACCTGCCTGGTCTTTCCGTAGTATTGGTTCTAGTACTTCTTCTAATCTTTTCTTTATAATAATTGCTATTATCTTATGAATAGTATTTAGAACCGTGATTCCTCTTCAGTTGCTGCAATTTGCCAAGTCTCCTTTCTTAGGTATCTTGACAATCATTCGTTTCTTCCATGATGGTGGTATATTCTCTTCTATCCATGCTTTCCTGATGTGGGGTTCAATTATTTTTGCGAATAAGTCGGGGTCCAGTTTGGCTATTTCTGCTGAAATTCCATCTTCACCTGTTGCTTTGTTGAACTTCAGGATATTGATTGTAGCTTTGATTTCTTCTATATTTGGAGCTTGAGCAGATATTTGCAGTCCCTCAGTTGGGTAGATATTTGCATTGTCTTTGTTTCTTATGTCTGCTTCATTATTTGTACTTTCTTCGTTGCTCAGTTCTTGGAAATGTTCTCTCCATCTCTTTAACTGATCCTCTAAGTTTGTGATGAGCGCACCATTTTTATCTTTAATTGGTTTGTTTTGTTGTTCCGACTGGTTTGTTAAGTTCTTGATTATGCGATGCAATTCTCTCAGGTTATGTTGCTGTGCTGCTTTTTCTGCTTCTCCGGCTAAATTTTGTAGAAATTTCCTTTTCTTCTTGCTGCTCTTTTTACTATTTTCGCTATTTCTTCATATTCTCTTCTTGATGCCATCCTGTTGTTTATCATTTTCTTCATTTCACCTCTTCTTTTAATCAAGGCCCATGTGTTATCGGTTATCCAGATTTTTCTTTGTGGTTGTGAAATTCCAAGATTTTGTTCGCTTGTTTGGTTGTAAATTTCCAGAATCTCTTCCCAAGTGTATTCTCTATTATTTCTAATATTTTCTCGTAACGCCGTAACTATGTCAGCTCTTACTTGCGGATTTTTTAAGTTGTTTATATTTATTTTCTTCTTTCTATTTCCTCTGCCTCTTCCTTGTTGGCTTAGTTTCATTCTGAAGTCCCCAGTTAGTAATTCATGATCGCTGTGTATATCTGCTCCCCTTCTATTTCTCACATCTAACATTGATTGTTTCCATTTCTTGCTGATGCATATGTGATCTATCTGATTTCTTGAGATCCCGTTTGGTGTTGTCCATGTATATTTGTGGATATCTTTGTGTAAGAATAGACTCCCTCCGATTGCTAGGTCGAAAGTCTGACACAACTCTATCAATCTTTCCCCGTTGTTGTTTCTTTATCTCCCTAACCCGTGTTTGCCAATATCTCCTCAAGTCCATTGTTGTTAGATCCTATTTTCGCATTCCAGTCACCCATTAATATTATGATATCTCCCCTATTTATGAGTGCTAGCGTTGTTTCTATTTGTTCGAATTAATTTACTTGAAAATAATTTGAAGCTGTAGTTAAGGAAGAGCGAAAAATAATATAGGGGCTTATGATTGAAAACGAAAACGTTCAATCGTTTTCCGAATATTACTCACGTTTGTCATTTGGTATGACAGAGAACGAAAACGGAAAACGTTGATTTCGAAAATAATTTTTCATATGATTGGAAACGATCGGAAAAAGTTTGTAGTGCAAAAATCAAACGTTCAGTTGTTCTTAACGTTTGTATAAAAAAAGTTAACAAACATAAAAAAAATTTAACTAATTTGGGTGTTTGTAACTATTTGTATTTTTGAATTAAAAAATTAGCATATATGCTTAGAAACTATTCTTTTATTTATGTTTATTTTTGTCAAATGAAACATTTAATTTCTGAATACAAATATAAAAACAAAAAAAAGTGAAATTTTACCATGTAATGTATGTAAACAAAAATTCTTTTACAATTTAAGATTGATTTTTTTAAAAAATAAATATGCATAACTTTATTTTATATCTTCTTCTTTACATTACTATTTAAAAATTCTTTATCGTCTCTTCGAAGTACTTGGCTGTACTATAGCAATCGCATGTTTGATAACTGAAAAAGTTAAATTGATGATGCTTGCCAGAATGTTGCTTTCAGTTATATTTGTTTTGATTAGTTTCAGTATTTTTTTTTATTTTATTTAGAAATATCAATCAAATATATAACCACCTATATAATTATTAAATATATTCAATCAAATAAATTTGCTAATCCAAAATATATAATGCATATAATAATTTTTGTATAGGTTTTAGTTTGTATGTATGGCTTGCAATACAGTCATGGAGAATAGAAGAAATATAAATTTTTATATACATGGGTCTATATCATTATTTAATTTGGTTAGAATTAACATAAATGATTTATTGGATTATATTACTAAACGAAATAAATACATTATATTAAAATTTTAAAAAGTCAAATGAATTTTCAGATCCCTATGTTCTTGAGCCGTTGTACACTTCTCTTGTAGTAAGATAAGAACGAATATTGAATATGCAAGTCAAAATTTTAAAAAGTCAAATGAATTTTCTGATCCCTATATTCTTGAGTCGTTGTACATTTCTCTTGTAGTAAGGTAAGAACGAATATTGAATATACAAGTCAAGTTTAGTCACCGTTTTATATGGTACCCATTGATAGGCAATACAAAATTTCTTAGATTCACTTTACGCCACTTGTGATGGTCCAATCCTATTAACTTACCATCATATTAGCAAAGACTAACTAATTGATCTGTGTATACATTGAACTTTAGGCGTGAGGTTTCTGATGTTATTTTCATTACAGAGATTGTAAAAGAAATTTGCACCATCTACCCTCATTCAATTTATTTAAATCATTGACTCGACACTATTAAAACATTCACAAACACAAAAATTATACAATCTCTATTTTTAGAATTTTGCTATTCTTTTTTGTTTTGTTGTTTTATTAAAATGTATGTAATTATTAAATTTTAATTTTAGTTAAATTTTTAATTTTAATTTGATTTGTAGCAAATAGGTATATATAATTTTGTTTTGTAAACTGTTTGTGCTAAGGAGTATAAATAAATAAATATAGATTAAAATAAACAGAAACACAACCACAAAAAATTAAAACATATGTTTTTGACAACTGTCAGTTAAGTTTCGAAAATTTTCGAAAATGTTTTTATTCACACGTCTTCAATCATATCAAAATGTGAAGAAGGTGATAGTAATGATCATTTCGTTTCGTTTTCCGTTCAAATAAATGAGCGCCATAAAAAAATAAATGGATACACAATTTTATGCATAGAGAAATCTTATATTTTACGTTGGTAAGAATTAGAACAAAAGAGAATCAAAAAACAAGTAATTATTCTCAAGTATGTAGTGATTTTATTTGGTTTTTCCGTTTTTTTTTTGTATTTTAAACTGATGTTTGTTATATGAATATAATTTACATCGGCTGACTTATACAGTATTTTGTAGTTTCTCGTTTTTAATACAAAGAGCGATAGCATTATTGAAAAAATAAAAAATATCGCACTTTTAAAATAAAATTTCGAACACTGCTATTAACATATAACCAAAGAATATCTATAATAAGAAGGTTCACTGGAAGTCAAAGATATTTTCACAAACACATTTACATAAAAGAAACCATTAGTTAAAGAAGCAAAGAACTATTGTAAATATTTTCTTATGTAAAAAGTTGTGAGAAAGAAAGAGTGCGATATAAACCATTTAAAAAACCACTTCATTTTTGCAATGTAATTTTAAATAGCCCACGGGAGATTTTTGTTTATTTATTTAGCCCACTAGAGATTTTTCATGTGTACAGTCGTCTGAAATTTTGTGTACGAATTTTTTTTAAAATAAACGTATTAAATTTATAAGAGTATGAGAATAAATAAATTTTGAATGATTAATTTTTTACAGATCCCTATATAAAATAATATTCGTTTCAAAAACATATGTTATTTCTTAAATATCATATTATTTTATTTTATTGGCTTATAAGGGACGTATATTTTTTATCATTCATGTATTTTCAATATACAGTTTTTCAGGTATTGAAATAGGTAGTTAAAAAGAATATCAAGCGGTTTGTTTTTTTATGAATAATCCGATGCCTTTTTAGTTTCTGAAAAATTAAATTGTGCATTTTAATCATCAATGAACTAATAATACATATTATATTATTAGTAATATAATGCACTTAGGTACCTGTTAATTTTATAAATAGGTAACAAAGTTGAATATTAATAATATGAACATTTCAAATTTGAATAAATAATATTTTTTATTGATATGCATTTTTAAAAAAAAATTAGTATATAATAAAGTACTTAGAAAAAAAAAATTCAGATTATATATGAAAATTAAGCAGTGTATGTTATATTTAAAAATAAATCAACTCTAACACTTAAAAAAAGTTTTTATAAAAACTATTCTATATACAATTTTTTAAAAACGTTTTGAAAATGAGAAAATATCATCGTGTTAAGTGTTTGGTGTGCGGTGCTGAAAAAAATCATAATTTGGAAATAAACTAACTAACTAAAAATAAATACGATATTTCTTTCATACAAAAAAATCGTTCGTTGATTTTTTTTCCACTTTATATTTTGAATTTTTATCTCTCTCTCACAAACTAAATTCTTATGACTATCTATTTCTTACAATATTGGAAATCGACTGTAAAAATGGTGACCAACACATTGACAAATTATAAAATTTTATTCCAGTGAACCTTCTTATTATGGATATTCTTTGATATAACCACGAAACTGGAGAGAAAACTTTCAAAAAAGTACCTTATTGTATGGAAAACTAAAGAATCTTCGGACCTTATTTCCTACAAAGTGTAGGGCTTTGGGGTAAAAAAATGTAAAAAATATAAAAGATTATAGCTTTAATTCCAAAAAACCATTAAAAATTATTAATATTTTCATATAAATATTTCAATTTAAATTAAAATTAAAATTAAAATTAAAATTAAAATTAAAATTAAAATTAAAACTAAAATTAAAATTAAAATTAAAATTAAAATTAAAATTAAAATTAAAATTAAAATTAAAATTAAAATTAAAATTAAAATTAAAATTAAAATTAAAATTAAAATTAAAATTAAAATTAAAATTAAAATTAAAATTAAAATTAAAATTAAAATTAAAATTAAAATCAAAATTAAAATTAAAATTAAAATTAAAATTAAAATTAAAATTAAAATTAAAATTAAAATTAAAATTAAAATTAAAATTAAAATTAAAATTAAAATTAAAATTAAAATTAAAATTAAAATTAAAATTAAAATTAAAATTAAAATTAAAATTAAAATTAAAATTAAAATTAAAATTAAAATTAAAATTAAAATTAAAATTAAAATTAAATTTAAAGCTAGAAAGCTACTGAAGAAATAATTGTTTTTCATTCATGTTTATATCAATAGTTTTTTTTAACATAAGCTATGCTGAAAAGAAACTAGCTTCTCTTTATTATTGGTCTATGACAAAAATAGGTGATGGAAAATTTAGAAATTTTTATTGTATTTTATACGATAAAAATGTTTGTAATTTAATATTTAAGAAATAGATACATCAAATACTTTAATATATTTAAATAATTTTATTTTTTAAATGAAAATTTAACATATTTTTAAGTTCAAGGATTCATTTTTACAGAAATTTTTTTAAAATAAAATATAATATAAAGTAATATAAATAATGAATAAAAATGATACATGATACACAATAAGTAAAAATTATAATGCAAGCATAATATAAATTGATTAGGAGCCCCTGTTGAGTAATTATAATTCAAGTTGATGCCAAATTTAAAACAATAAACAATATAAAAAAAAACAATAAACAAAAAAAATAAAAATAAATTACAATTTTAACTCTTCATCGCATCACACATCTGGCTGGAGTATATATACCGTATGCATAGCCTGTATAGTACCTATAATACGGTAGCAAAACTATGATGCTATTATCATTATCATAACAACAACAAAAAAACCAAAAACAAAAAAAAAATTGTAGACCAGGCATATTGCGTATAATTTTAAGTAATAAGAATAACCTTTAAGTGCATTATATTTTTGTTTGTGTTAAATGCTGTTTGCCTTTTGTTTATTATACCATATTAAACTATTGATAAAATTTCTACTAGTCCTTATTATTATAAATCAAAAAAGTTGTTTGTTTTATTTACATTATTATTATTATTTTTTATTTTTCTTTATGATTTGCGAAGAAGACTAACATTAAATTAAAAAAATATATTTCATGCAATGGTATTTTTTCCTGCAAAGGTTCAGCATGGTAGACAGGGGTTAAAAAAAGAGCACCAAAGCAATTTGTATACATATTGCAATTTGTATATGTATTGGAGTATTCCGTCGGACCTACAAACATCCGGATAAATGCAGAAATTTATATATATAATACAAAAATCAATACCAAATTTACGTCAGTGCAAAATTTAAAAATTGAAAAAAGTGTTTTACTTTTAAAGTGCGGAACAATTAAAAATAATATAAAAATTTATAAAAACAATGTTAATATTTTGATATGGGTAAGAACATTTAAATTACATTATTGTAAAAGTTTTGATTAAGAATATTCTATAGGTTATAAATTATTTGAGGTTAAAATTTTTTCGTTCTGAGTATATTATTCTTAGATGGTAAAAGGGCCTTTACGTTTTGTGACTCTTTAATTAGTAGGTATATTGAAGTGAAATTTATTTTTGTTGTAGGTACATTAAATTTTTTGTAGGTTAGGTATATCAAATTGAATAACTATTTTTGTTATAAGTACATTGAATTTAAGTTTATTTTTGTTATATGTAGGTACCTATATATATAAATATTTTTGTTTAATAGCGATCAAAATTAAATAGATTTTGAAAATGAAATGACACAATTTTTTTATTCAATAAAAATTTAATGACTTATTGGCACATAATTTCAATTAATAAAATAAACGTCAATTTAACTAACATGAAGTAGAAATTGACACTTTGAAATATTTCCATTATTTCCTTAGCTTAAATTTTTTTATTTTCAATTGGTCGTTCAAGTCATCAAGTGATATTTTATTTTACAACGCTGGAAAAAAGTTACAAAACGTGAAGACCCATGTGTTTTTGTTAATTATATTAGATCATATAGGTAAAATTATTATACATATATCTTATGTATAAACGATATATTTTATTTAATTTTAGTTTAATTTATTTCAATTTCGTAGTGTTTAATTAATTCTAATTTAATAATCTGAGTTTAATTTAATTTACCTCGTAGTACTTTTGTCTTCTCTGATAACTATTTATATATCTTTTTTCAAAATAGAATTTTTCTAGGTGATTACAATTAAATTAATTTATCTATATCATCATTTAATATAATTACTACCCCAATGCCTAAAGAAACGACCATTCATAATCGTATGAGTGAAGAATTATATGTGAAGAATTATAATGCAAATGTTGAGATGTATAGGCAATTTAAATCAATAGATAGGGTTAATAATTCCTATTACAATTTAAATATAGGTCATTCGGCTCATCTTTATCAAAACAATTCTCTACATTCAAACCACGTTCACGAAACATCTTCGAATGACAATTCTACAATTGCAAGCGACAATGAATCGGAAATTCAAGATTGAAGCGACGATGATATTGAAGATGATATAGAAGAAGTAAAAGATTCTACTCCACCAATCCATAATAATCTTGCGAGATCGGCTATCGGATGTAATATTCTTCATTCTCATTCAGATCTTCTAAAGGTTCTAAGAGACTCTGGCGTAACAGGTTTGAATTCTTCTGCTAGGGCTCTACTAAAAACTCCAAGAAGTAAAATTCAAATACAAACAATTGGTCCTGGAGAAAACTATCGCTTTGGTATTCAAAATACGCTTTTTTCTAGTAAATTTAAATTACTAGAAACATTTAATGAAATTGAAATAGATAAAGGAATCGATGGAGTTTCACTTTTTAAAAGCTCAAGAAATGGGTTATGGTCGATTATTGGTGCTATTTCAAATTATAAAAACTTAGATTAATTTTTAATTGGCAGTGGTATTTCAAAACCAAGTGATGTAAATGAATATTTAGCAGAATTAATAAGTGAAATAAAAAACTTTATGATAATGGAATTAAAGTTGGTAATAATCCAAATAGAAAGACATTCAATCAGCAATCAGTTGTAAAAAAACTGCTTACCTTAATTTCTAAAAGAAAGACTTCTAATCATATGGTGATTAATATGAATGACGTTGATACGAAATTTGAAAAATATTGTAAAGCAATGCCTGTTGAATTTTCTCGAAATTTCAGAACATTTAATGATTTAGCAGTGTGGAAAGCAGAATACAGAAATTTTCTTTTGTACATTGGTATAGCAGTTTTAAAAGAATCTGTTAATGAAGATATCTATTACCATTTCCTATTATTACATACAGCAATTAGACTTCTGTCCTGTGAAAAATCGTGCTTGCCAAATACATCTGTAGCAAAAGAATTGTAGGAAGATTTTGTTAAATGTAATTTTTGTTTTGGTATGATCTTACTTTGTTATGAAGTAAAAAATAATTTTTCTATAAATTTTAAGAGACAAGCTGATTCTTATTGCTTCGTAATACGGCATGTACCTTTTCAAATAACAAGGCATGGATTTTCAAATGGTCAAGATACTGTAATGGGATATGAATTTGAATGTACTAATGATTTTTTTATTGAACCTGTAAAATCATCTGAAGCTTTAGAAATTGTAGTGTGTTCCAAGCAGAAATTAGAATTAAAAACTTATTATAAGTCTGATTTAATATACAAATTTTTTCCGCTTCATTTAGAAAATGAAGTTCTATTAATTCCGATTCTACATAATGGTTTAAGCTAAACTATAATACCCAGCATGAGAGTAATTCAAATTCGGAGCAGCAGACTTTAAATAAAATATTGCAAAAATTGCATGACACAAATATGAACATCTAGAAATGATACAGAAAGATATACAAAAAATAAAGCAGGTTCAAAAATCTAAATTCGGAAAGGTAAAATTGTTTGAAAATAAATTGTTCACTATCATTAGCTATATTTCTATATATTTTAAATGGAAAATTATGAAGCTAAGCACAAGGCAGATAATAAATTATTAAGAAACTCTTTGGTGCTAATAAAAAGATTAAATTAAAAATAGCTATATTAAATGGTGAGGAAGTAAACCCATTTGACGAAGAAACAAATTTGTTATTACCTGCAAAAACTTTAGAATATTTCAATGAAATAGAAAATAGGCTTAAGGATAGTGCGTTTTTCTCATATTTGGTTTGTTATATTATAATCAATCACTTTATGAAAAATATTATTTTATAAAATATACTTTTTTTATATCACATTTTTTAAGAAGAAAGGAAGAAAAGGAAATCTTCAAGGTTTATTTCGGAAAATTTCTATAGATAGTTTATACATAAATTTCAATGTTGATGGGAAATGTGGAAGGAATAAACTGTTTGAATTGAAAATTTTTGATGCAGTGTACTGTAAGTAAAATTATGAAACAACTAAAATCATAAATGCTTCTGATAACATTTTTATTAATTACAATCATATTGCAGAATCTCAGAGCAACAATTATACTTTTGAAGAATACACGTTAGAAATGATGAAATTAATAAGATTATCTCATAATAGGTATATAGAGCTCAATGCACATTAGCAGCGAGAAGGAAATGCAATTAAATAGTTTGTTATTTTCTTAATTTATTATTTTTCTAATTTTTGTATATTTATTATTTGTTTTTACTGAATTTGAAATTGAGTTTTTTAATGTCATAATTTTCAACTGATTTGTTTGTTTTTCTATTTTATTTTAATAAGAACTGCATAATGTATTTGCTTAATAATAAAACCATACGAGTAAAAAGTTTTCAACTGTGTGCACAATATTGTTTTATATACAACTTATTTATATATTAAGAGTTCATTAAAGAGAAGCGAAATAAAAGGAAAAGATGTCTATTGCGTAGGTCCTTAAATGCTTGTCAATTATAATTATAGACTAGGGGCCCCTGTTGAGTAATTATATTTCAAGTTGAAGTCAAATTTAAAGTTTTTTAAAAAACAGTAATTTACGTACTGACATAGACTTCGCACGATATAGCAGAAACCACTCGTGTTTAATAAAAAGTTTTGTGGTTAGTAAGTTTTATTTAGGACACATAAATACACGTCCCTCATATACTGCTTCGTTTCCGATATATTCCCTATAGTAAGAAGCATTTAGTGATAAGATTACTAAAAATAAAAAGTTTTGTCATTAAAGAGGTACGTATATATATACCTACATAATACATAATTTTAATAAAAACTATATTATTACTACAAATAAAAAAAATTTAGAAACAATTACTTAAAAAGATAAAAATGAAGAATTTAAGTGACCTACTATATCAAAATAAATTTGCTAGTCATATGAACAATTCAACTGATTTTTTTTGTTTTTCCTTTTTAATATTTTTTATTTGAGATGAATTTGTTTCTTTGTTTTTTTTTTAGCATATGCACATAGATTCATTCGCAAGTACATAATATAATATATAATAACTAATTTGTTTGCTTTTGTTTATTATGTTAATAAGCTCTCACTTATGCATAATGTATTTGCTGAATAATAAGATCGTATGTATACAAAATGTTCAACTGTGTGCGCATTTTTGTTTTATATATAATCTTATATATTATATATATTAGAAGTTCATTAAGGAATAGGAGAATCGAAATAAAATAAAAAGTGGTCAACTGCGCAGGACCTTAAGTGCTTGTCAATTATAATTATAGATGTTGTATTTGTATCATTCATTTTCGTGAGCCTATCCCTTTTTTCGCAAGCTTTTCGTTGTTACAGTTTGCTTTTATTTTAATTTCACAGATTATCGCCTATATTCTCTTAGACCCATCATTGACGAGAAGAAAAAATTTATCTCGTCTTGTCTCGCTGAATATGCATTTCTGTTAGACACTGTAACCAAAGAGATGGAAATTTTTGTTAAGTTGATAGCATTGACCACTTTTTTACTGTCAAAAAATTTATTTGCTTGTTGAGGTATATAAACAAAAATTTTCTTTTTTTAAGTTTTTGGATTTAATTAGCTTAAAGTTTTAAACAAATAATATTTTACATAAATCTAAATATTTTCGGAATAAATAATTTAAAGGCATGATCAAATTAGTACTAAGAATATAATACTATAGTGCATATTAGTTTAAAAACTATAATACATATTGAAAGACTAATAGTAAATATGAGGTATTTTGTTTTGTACAGTTCTTCAGAAGATGAAGATGTACAAAGTCAACGAAATGCATTCTTAATTCTGACGCTTAATGATGTAGACCTACTTAAAAAAATTTCTTGACTTATAATTTTTTATTCATTTCTTTAAAAACAAAAAAAAATATAAAAAAAATAAAATACAAAAGAACTACCATAATAATTAAAATAAGATATTTAAAACAAAAAAACTTTTAGCTAAGTACTTAATAAAAAAACAAAAAAAAAATCAACCTTAATCAAACTGCTTATAAAAAACACAAAAGTGCTTATATTAAAATTGACTCAAGATGGTATAGATTCAAGCTCTATTACATCTTTAAAAAGCATAAATCATGATTCGCTAAACCCAAAAAGTGTAAATCATGTCACTTCTAAAAAAGATATTGTAAAAAATTCTTTACAAAATGAGTTACTACAGTGTAGTTCTGCGATTTCGAATGCATTACCATCTATATCGTTATCAACTACGTCTACTTCTTTATCAACTACGTCTACTTCTTTATTAACTACGTCAACTTCTTCGTCAACATCTACATCTAAGTTACCAGATAAAAAAGTTCGTTTTGCACTACCCATTGGGAAGAAAATTACTTCAGTCACTAAGCAGAAACCAGCTAAAAATAAATACGAAGGCGTTACATCTTTACATTCGCTATACTTCTCTAAATTAATAAAAAAGACTCAAAAACTTCAAGTTACCTCAGTAAAGGTTTGAAAAAGGAATTTAAATTAAACCATGTAAATGTATTAAATAAATCTATCATTACGGGTATAGGAGATAAATTAGATGATATTGAAGTTATTTGCACTAAAAAAGTTTTACATATATCTCGTTTTGCACCTGATACATCCGAAAATGTAATAGCACAACTCATCACTAATAAACTTAAGATTAGCGGAAACTATCTGCTTGTCCATAAGTTAAAAAAATATTGTGATATTTCTACACTAAGGTATGTAAATTTCAAAGTTAGTATTCCTGAAAACTTAACTTTTTTAAGTTTGTTCATTTAAATATATAAATAAAAAATATATAGAAATAAAATACGATTTTTGTTATTTTCTTACTTTAGTTTTTAATTTAATGATCATCTCGTAAATCAATTCATTCTTGATGAATGTTCATCACTACATGCATTAATGAGTACAGTGAATCGAGTCATTACATCATTCATCACAACATGCATTAATGAGTACAGTACATCGAGTTATTACATCACTCATCACTACATTCATTAATGAGTACAGTGCATCGACTCCTTACATCACTCATCACTACATTCATTAATGAATACAGTGCATCGACTCATTCCTTCACTTATCACTATATTCATCAATGAGTAAAGTACATCGGCTCATTGCATCACTCATCACTACATTTAAGAATGAGCATAGTGCATCCACTTATACAAAGGCTCATTATATACAATCAAAATATATAAATGAGTTTAGTCCCACCGCTAGAACAAAATTCATCACTACTTTTATCTAATCGCTCATCAAATAAAATCAATGAACTCATCAATACCTCTTGATGAGTGTGTTACCAGGGTGTCTACTGCGCAGGTCCTTAAATGCTTGTCAATTATAATTATAGACTAGTGGCCCCTGTTGACTAATTATAATTGAAGTTGAAGCCAAATCTAAAGTTTAAAAAAAAAACAGTAATTTACGTACTGATATAGACTTCGCACGATATAGCAGACACCACTCGTGTTTAATAAAAAGTTTTGTGGTTAGTAAGTTTTATTTAGAACATATAAATACACGTCCCTCATATACAGTTTCGTTTCCGATATATTCCCTATAGTAAATGGCATTTAGTGGATAAAATTACTAAAAATAAAAAAATTTCTCATTAAAGAGGTATATACTTACATATACATAATTTTAATAAAAACTATATTATTACTACAATAACCAAACTTTAGAAACAGTTATTTAAAAAAATAAAAAATGAAGAATTCAAGTGATTTGTTTTTTTGTTTTTATTTTATATATTATGTACATAATTCAGATGAATTTTTTTTTTTGCTATTATTTTACATATGTACAATATACATAGGCTCCATGCAAGTAATAATAATAACTGATTTGTCTGTTTTTGTTTTTTATTTTAATAAAAACCCACATATGTATAATTTATTTGGTGAATAAAAAAACCATATGAGAAAAATTTTTTCAACTATGTGCGCATTATTGTTTTATATACAACTTATTTATATAAGCGAAATAAAATGAAAAATTGTCTACTGCGCAGGTCCTTAAATGCTTGTCAATTATAATTATAGATACTCTAACTCTTCTAGGTAAAGATGAATTTGCCGGTCATATGAACAATTCAACTGTTTTTTTTGTTTTTGTTGTTTTTATATTATTTATTTCAGATAAATTTGCGTTTTTTTGGTTTTATTGGTACAATGTACATTAAGTTCACCGCAAGTAATTATAACAACTGATTTGTTTGTTTTTCTATTTTATTTTAATAAGAACTGCATAATGTATTTGCTTAATAATAAAACCATACGAGTAAAAAGTTTTCAACTGTGTGCACAATATTGTTTTATATACAACTTATTTATATATTAAGAGTTCATTAAAGAGAAGCGAAATAAAAGGAACAGATGTCTATTGCGTAGGTCCTTAAATGCTTGCCAATTATAATTATAGACTAGGGGCCCCTGTTGAGTAATTATATTTCAAGTTGAAGTCAAATTTAAAGTTTTTAAAAAAACAGTAATTTACGTACTGAGATAGACTTCGCACGATATAGCAGAAACCACTCGTGTTTAATAAAAAGTTTTGTGGTTAGTAAGTTTTATTTAGGACACATAAATACACGTCCCTCATATACTGCTTCGTTTCCGATATATTCCCTATAGTAAGAAGCATTTAGTGATAAGATTACTAAAAATAAAAAGTTTTGTCATTAAAGAGGTACGTATATATATACCTACATAATACATAATTTTAATAAAAACTATATTATTACTACAAATAAAAAAAATTTAGAAACAATTACTTAAAAAGATAAAAATGAAGAATTTAAGTGACCTACTATATCAAAATAAATTTGCTAGTCATATGAACAATTCAACTGATTTTTTTTGTTTTTCCTTTTTAATATTTTTTATTTGAGATGAATTTGTTTCTTTGTTTTTTTTTTAGCATATGCACATAGATTCATTCGCAAGTACATAATATAATATATAATAACTGATTTGTTTGCTTTTGTTTATTATGTTAATAAGCTCTCACTTATGCATAATGTATTTGCTGAATAATAAGATCGTATGTATACAAAATGTTCAACTGTGTGCGCATTTTTGTTTTATATATAATCTTATATATTATATATATTAGAAGTTCATTAAGGAATAGGAGAATCGAAATAAAATAAAAAGTTGTCAACTGCGCAGGACCTTAAGTGCTTGTCAATTATAATTATAGATGTTGTATTTGTATCATTCGGTTTCGTGAGCCTATCCCTTTTTTCGCAAGCTTTTCGTTGTTACAGTTTGCTTTTATTTTAATTTCACAGATTATCGCCTATATTCTCTTAGACCCATCATTGACGAGAAGAAAAAATTTATCTCGTCTCGTCTCGCTGAATATGCATTTCTGTTAGACACTGTAACCAAAGAGATGGAAATTTTTGTTAAGTTGATAGCATTGACCACTTTTTTACTGTCAAAAAATTTTTTTGCTTGTTGAGGTATATAAAAAAAAATTTTTTTTTTTTAAGTTTTTGGATTTAATTAGCTTAAAGTTTTAAACAAATAATATTTTACATAAATCTAAATATTTTCGGAATAAATAATTTAAAGGCATGATCAAATTAGTACTAAGAATATAATACTATAGTGCAGATTAGTTTAAAAACTATAATACATATTGAAAGACTAATAGTAAATATGAGGTATTTTGTTTTGTACAGTTCTTCAGAAGATGAAGATGTACAAAGTCAACGAAATGCATTCCTTATTCTGACGCTTAATGATGTAGACCTACTTAAAAAAATTTCTTGACTTATAATTTTTTATTCATTTCTTTAAAAACAAAAAACAAAAAAAAATATAAAAAAAATAAAATACAAAAGAACTACCATAATAATTAAAATAAGATATTTAAAACAAAAAAACTTTTAGCTAAGTACTTAATAAAAAAACAAAAAAAAAATCAACCTTAATCAAACTGCTTATAAAAAACACAAAAGTGCTTATATTAAAATTGACTCAAGATGGTATAGATTCAAGCTCTATTACATCTTTAAAAAGCATAAATCATGATTCGCTAAGCCCAAAAAGTGTAAATCATGTCACTTCTAAAAAAGATATTGTAAAAAATTCTTTACAAAATGAGTTACTACAGTGTAGTTCTGCGATTTCGAATGCATTACCATCTATATCGTTATCAACTACGTCTACTTCTTTATCAACTACGTCTACTTCTTTATTAACTACGTCAACTTCTTCGTCAACATCTACATCTAAGTTACCAGATAAAAAAGTTCGTTTTGCACTACCCATTGGGAAGAAAATTACTTCAGTCACTAAGCAGAAACCAGCTAAAAATAAATACGAAGGCGTTACATCTTTACATTCGCTATACTTCTCTAAATTAATAAAAAAGACTCAAAAACTTCAAGTTACCTCAGTAAAGGTTTGAAAAACGAATTTAAATTAAACCATGTAAATGTATTAAATAAATCTATCATTACGGGTATAGGAGATAAATTAGATGATATTGAAGTTATTTGCACTAAAAAAGTTTTACATATATCTCGTTTTGCACCTGATACATCCGAAAATGTAATAGCACAACTCATCACTAATAAACTTAAGATTAGCGGAAACTATCTGCTTGTCCATAAGTTAAAAAAATATTGTGATATTTCTACACTAAGGTATGTAAATTTCAAAGTTAGTATTCCTGAAAACTTCCTACATGTTGCTTTAGATCCAAAAAATTGGCTGTGTGAAATTGGTTCACGTTCGATTGTTTAAGCAAATGAAACGACCAAAAAACGACATTGACCAACTAATAGTCGAAAGTGAAGTGATAAATCAAATAGATACATTACATAAAAGAAACAGTTCATATGTTTTTCATATATACTACCAAAATGTAGGTGGTAAGCGTTCAAAAATTCCTGAGTTTTATCTTGCTGTTATCAGTACAACTACGATATAATAGTTCTTTCTGAAACTTGGTTACACAAAGATCTTATGTCTTATGTCTTCTGATCTCATGTTTTTTTCCAAACAACTACTTGGTGTAGAGATATGATAGGTGCCCTTTAGCAACTGGTTCTAACAGAGGAGTTGGTGTATTGTTGGCTGTTAAATCCACGTTTATCTCTGCTAAAATTAACTTAACTGTTAATGATCCTATTAATGCTTGACAAAGACGAAATTTTTAGTAGCTCTTAGTAAGCTCGATGGGAACAAAAGCAGTGGCCCTGATGGCATACCACCTATTTTAGGGAAAAATTGTCCTGCATTAGCTGTTCCGTTAACAATAATACAATAAAACAGCACCACACCAATTCATAAATCCAGCCCAATAAATAATATAAAAAATTATAAACCGATATCTAAACTATCTTGTTTTCCATAAATATTTGAAGCATTGATTAATGACAGATTAAAATTTCTAATTAAAAATAAAATTCCGAATAATCAACACCGTTTTAATAATATTAATAATAATAATAATAATAATAATAATAATAATTATAATAATATTTATAATAATAATAATAATAATAATAATAATAATAGTAATAATAATAATAATAATAATAATAATAATAATAATAATAATAATAATAATAATAATAATAATAATAATAATAATAATAATAATAATAATAATAATAATAATAATAATAATAATAATAATAATAATAATAATAATAATAATAATAATAATAATAATAATAATAATAATAATAATAATAATAATAATAATAATAATAATAATAATAATAATAATAATAATAATAATAATAATAATAATAATAATAATAATAATAATAATAATAATAATAATAATAATAATAATAATATTAATAATAATAATAATAATAATAATAATAATAATTATAATAATATTTATAATAATAATAATAATAATAATAATACTAGTAATAATAATAATAATAATAATAATAATAATAATAATAATAATAATAATAATAATAATAATAATAATAATAATAATTTTTCTTTTTTTTGCTTTTTTACGGTTATAGATGGTGTCGCGGGGAAAATCTGCTTAACAGACTACCGAGTGCCGGGTTGGTCGGTTTCTTTTTGCATTACACTAAGACGCACTACAAAAAAGGAACCAACTGACCGGCTAAAAACCCCCACCATCTGTTCCCTTGACCCACGATGTTTATCCCAGTTTGGAACCGCGTTAGCATTTCTTCAAACTGACGAAAAAGTGCTGGCTTCAGTGTTTCCGTGTGAATTATCCCGTTCGCTCTTCTCTGCATATGTCTATCGACAGCGGCAGACTGAAAAATAAATTCTTCTGTCCTTCTTCTAATATTATTACTAAAAACAATATTAATTTTCTAATCCTTTTCTATTATAGCTAGGTTATTTCCCATTTACAAACAAAAACTATTCTAAACAGAGCTATACAATCCCTAGAGGTGCTGTCTTGAAGTAGCTTCCAACATGTCAAGCTGCCTCAAGACGCTGGACTAGGTTATTTCTGTTTACATCTATTCTACAAATAACTAGAAAACTAAAAACTATTCTATACAGAGCTACATAATCCCTAGAGGTGCTGTCTTGAAGTAGCTTCCAACATGTCAAGCTGCCTCAAGATGCTGGACTAGGTTATTTCTGTTCTACATCTATTCTACAAATAGCTACTTGACTCCCAAAATCGTTTTGCGTAGGCCCGACTATTTGGCGACTTATAAAATCTACTTAGTTAAATCTACTTCCATATTTAACAAAAATAACAAAAAAAAAACAGTACTACTGTGCTACATAACAAAACAGCGATACGTTTTATCCAATTTCGCTCATAAGTCTACCGAGATCTACCACACGCCGACAGCATCAGCAGTAACTAGTGTCGCCGAGTTAAATTTGTTGTTAATTTAACAAAAACAGAACTGCGGCACCAGTAAGCCTGTATGCCACCGGCCCCAAGCAGACCACGCCAGACTCAAAACCCGACTACACTGAGGTCTATTCCGAATCTTCTAAGTACCCCAGTCTCTTCTTCTTTCGTAATACCGTCTCGACGTAGACTGACACGGCGTTCCAATTTTCTTCCGTGTCTATCATTATGGTGGTTATATTATCCGGCGTAACATCCCCTACCATTCGAGTTAGAGCACTTCTTTCCTCCGCTGCGACGTCGCACTCGAAAAAAGTGTGCTCGACCGTATCTTCCGCTGTGTCGCAGTGGCGACATCGCGGGCTGTTTACTTCATTCACTCTGAATAAATAAGCTCGAAAGTATCCGTGCCCCGAGAGCATTTGCGTGGTATAGAAGTTCACTTCGCCGTGCCTCCGGTTAACCCAAACCGCTAGTTGTGGTATCAATCTTGCGGTCCAGCGCCCTCTGTGTTCCCCATTCCATTGTTCTTGCCATTTTTCCAGGCTTTGTCTCCTCGCGTCTCCTGACTCTTCTTTTCTGTCTCTTCCCGCAGCCCTATTATATATCTGCTTCCTCTCTCGGGCTAACAATGTTATCGGTATCACGCCTGCAATAACATTTACCGCTGGGTATGAGACCGTCCGGTAGGAGCACGCTACCCGCAGAGCCCCTCTTCGTTGTACCGCTTCCATGGGCTTCCGGCAATACTCTCTATTTAGGGCATCTGCCCAAATCTCCGCACCGTACAGGAGCACTGAATGTGTCGTGGACATTAACAGCCTCCTTTTGCACGGTGAAGGTCCACCGATGTTCGCCATTAATCTGCTCAAATTCTTCGTTATCACGGCCGCCTTGTCTGTTGCTTTTTTGATATGCCTCCAAAAATTTAGTTTGGTATCCAACATGACACCAAGATACCTGGAAGCTTCCTTAGTTTGAATAACCACAGGCCCCACTTCCATTGGCACAATGGTTCTCATCCTCTTTTTTGTGAGTAGCACAATTTCGGTTTTTGCTTCCGCAAGCTCTAAGCCGTGTCTTTTCATCCAGCTACTCACTCTTCTCATGACTTGATTCAACCTGATTTGCGCATCTTCCATGGTCCGAGCTGATATTATTGCACCTAGGTCGTCTGCAAAGCCTACTAGAGTTATATCATCTGGCATTTCTGCCTCCAGCAAGCTATTATATAATATATTCCACAGGTCCGGTCCTAGGATCGATCCTTGTGCTGCGCCGGATGTTACGCTTTTGGTTATACTGCCGATCTTGGTTTCATACTGAAGGCTGCGTTCTCTCAGGTAGTCTTTTACCATCCTGAGCAGATATGCTGGAATGCTGAACTTTTTTTCCAGGGCATCAATCATGTCTTCCCATCTTGCCGAGTTGAAGGCGTTTTTCACGTCCAAGGTAACAAAGACAACTATTCTTCTTGAGAAATGGTTCCTTGCTTCCGCCGCTTCTACCTTTTCCATTACTATTCGTATTGCATCTATTGTTGATCTTCCTTGTCTGAATCCGAATTGCATATCTGACAGACCACCGGTCGTTCGTATCGCCTCTTCTATTCTGGGTTTCAATAGCCTTTCGAGGAGCTTTCCAGCCGTGTCCAGCATACACAGTGGTCTGAACGAGGACGGTGAGACTCTGCCGCCTTTCCCTTTGTCGATTAAGACAAGTCGAGCTACCTTCCATCTTTTGCTGAAAACGCCTTCTTTTAGACATGTGTTGTACATATTCAGCATCATTTGCGGGCAAGTTTCCACCACGGCTTTAATGACTTCCGTTGGAATCCCGTCAGGGCCTGGAGCTTTCTTATTCTTCATAGCTTTTGTTGCCTCCACAAGTTCTTCCTGCGTGAAAGGTGGTACTTCCTCTGGTGAAACCATCACATCACTCCAGTTCCTTATCGGGTGCGCTGGGAATAAAATATTTACTATATTTTCCATCGAGCTCTCTTCGATTGAATTTGTTGCTGTAGCTATTTTCAACTTCTTCATGACTATCTTGTATCCAAGCCCCCATGGGTCACTGTTTACATCTTCGCAAAGCTTTTTCCATTCAACCTTTTTGCTCAATTTTATGGTTGTCCTGAGTGCTTTACGGCTTATTTTATATGCTGCCATTTTTTCCGTTGCATCCGCTCTGTTCCGTGATCGCTGTGCAATTCTTCGAAGATGCTGACACCTTCTTCGTAGCTCCGCTATTTCTTCATTCCACCAGTATACCGGTTTTCTTTTTGTAAATTTCCTCTTTCGTGGCATTGATTCCTCGCAGGCTAGTATGAGTGCACTCATTGTCTGCTCTACCACTGCCTCAGCTTTTATCCTACCTTCTAGCCCTACACCTGCCTGCATTGTGTCACCTAGGCTATATCTAAGTGATTCACTCAATCTTCTAGTATCGAGTTTATTCACGTTATATCTAGAACTTTCCGTTGTGCTCTCGGATATCAATTCTTCTTTAATATTTATATTGAATGTAATGTACTGATGATCGCTCCCTGTGTAGTCCTCCATAACTACCCAATCAGTAATAAATCCCGCTATATTCTGTGTAGCCAGGGAGATGTCCGGTATTGTTTCTGCGTACCCTGGTCGCCGAAACGTTGTTGTGCTTCCGGAGTTTATGATTATCAGCCCTTGTCTGGCTGCCATGTCTAAAATCTGCGATCCTCTGCTGTTCGTTGTGGGCATTCCCCATTCCACTGCTTTTGCATTAAAATCGCCACCAATAATTTTCTGCCCCTCTTGTTCCGATACTGCGTCCTCTAGATTCTCGATCATCTCCTGATATTCCTGCGCCGTTTGGTTTGGTGTTAAGTAGCAGCTTATGATGGTGAACTGGCTACTCTTAACCCAGACGAAGCCATTTCCGGCCCCATGTTCCAATGCGTGTATTTTCCCAGGGTTTGGGATCCAGATTGCCGCCGTGTCGGTGACATCTGAGAACCAGTTGTTTCTACTCCGGTGGACGTACTGCTCGCTGATTATTAGAGCATCAATTTCTTTTTCAAGCGTGATCTGTGTTAAGAGATCATCTGCTACTCGACTTCTATGCATATTTCCTTGAAGGACTTTTATCATCTTCTATTTTTTCTATTTTTTCTAACTTCCGCAAGAGCTTTCCGAAATGCACTGCAGTCTTTCGTACCTGAGACATGGCTCGTTGCCTTTGCCTTAATTTCCGTACACAGGATGCATTTCGCAGCTTGCGTGCAGCTTTTAACCTTTCTGTCCACATTTATAGCACGTATCCTCTCGGTTAGGCGCTTTGCAGTCTCTTCTGAAGTGTCCAAAGTTCATGCACCTATAACAGCGCACTACTGGTGTTCTTTCCCGTATTCTACATCTGATTAGCCCTATTCTGATCTTGGCTGTCTTCAGGAGTTCCCTGGCGTCTTTTTCCTCCATTTCTATAATGGCCAGCATTTGCTCTCTCTTGTTCGGTTTAGTTAGGCTGAAACTACATTGGACTTCCTTTCCCAAGTCTCTATTAAGTGCTGCTTGCACCTCTTCGCTTGTAGTGAGACTATCCAAGTCCCGTATTTCCAATGTTGTTTTGGCCGTTAGTTCTTTAACGTCTGCCATTTTCCCCAAACTCTTTCGGAGTTCCTCCTTGATTTCCTCCTTTCCTTCTGCTTTATTGTTTAATTCCAGCAGAACCGCTCCGTTTTGTGTCTTCCGGATTCCCTTTATGTCGGCTTTGGAGACGTCTGGGTTTACTCGCTCCCGTATTTCCCTCAGAATCTCAGCATATGTTTTGCCTTCGGCGGGCTTAATTATAATGGCCTCTGGTCGCAGCCTTTTAAACTGCCTACTCCTTCTTCTTCTCCTTCTCCTTCTCTTTCCTTCGCCGTTTTCTTTTTTCCCAGCACTTTGGCTGTCCGTTGCCCCTTTTTCCCTTGGGAGGCGTCGCTGTCTAGAAGTATCTCCTTCACCTGGCGGTCGGTTAAAGGCTTTATTTTTGTTGTTTTGGACGACTATCCATTCGCCTTCGCCTCGGTTTTCAACAGTTTTCCTTTTTCTGGGTGGTGGGGTTTCTGTACAGCTAATAGGAGACCCCTCTAGCTCCCTTCCTCTCTTCTTGTCAGTTAGCGGTATTTGTCTGGGGCTTTGGGCCTGCTTTCTAGCTTCAAGGGTGAGCTTTTTATTCTTTTCACTCTTGCAGTGAATTATCACTTCTACCGCCTCTTGGAGCTTTAGCAGTCCATTCTTAACCTCCATGCTAACGTTTTTTTGTTTTGCGACTGCCGCCATCATCATTTTTGTAAGCTCCTGAATCAGTAGGAGCTGTGTTTCTTCCTCTCTTTCAGGGTCTTTTTTGTGGCTGCTTGCTTTTTCCTCTACTTGTTTATGCAAGTTGCTCATTGGCGTTTCCAGCATGAGATCGGTGGTTTGGATCTCCTCTGTATTCACCGGTGTTCCTAGTTTCTCCTGTGCCTGTACAGGACCGTGCAACCCCAGGGATGCCGGGGGAGATCTAGGCGTCTTCCCACTCCTCATGAATGGGGCCATGCCCATCTCTGTTCTTTCTTCCACTCTTCTATCTACTACTTTCTTAATGTTTTTGTTTTTGTTTATCTCCATTTTGTTCCCACGAGTATCGCGGCAATGTAAGGTCCGCCACAGCAGAGGCCCGTTACTGTGGTAAGGTCAATAATACTCCCTGAGGTGACCTGGTATCAGGGAGGCTCCGTTATCGGTAGCTAAGTGTTTTACCCCCTTGCTACCAACTAGTCCACTGGGCACGGGTCGCATGACACCACTGGATTAGAGGGTCGGTAGTAGTTTGTAAGCTGCTCATCATCAGCCAATCTGGATTGGGTGACCCTACCAGGAGAACATACTCCCGCCAGCACAGCCTGATGAATCACTGCAACCTAGGCCCCCACACCACGTCAAGGTCACTACCATGTGGGGGAATAATAATAATAATAATAATAATAATAATAATAATAATAATAATAATAATAATAATAATAATAATAATAATAATAATAATAATAATAATAATAATAATAATAATAATAATAATAATAATAATAATAATAATAATAATAATAATAATAATAATAATAATAATAATAATAATAATAATAATAATAATAATAATAATAATAATAATAATAATAATAATAATAATAATAATAATAATAATAATAATAATAATAATAATAATAATAATAATAATAATAATAATAATAATAATAATAATAATAATAATAATAATAATAATAATAATAATAATAATAATAATAATAATAATAATAATAATAATAATAATAATAATAATAATAATAATAATAATAATAATAATAATAATAATAATAATAATAATAATAATAATAATAATAATAATAATAATAATAATAATAATAATAATAATAATAATAATAATAATAATAATAATAATAATAATAATAATAATAATAATAATAATAATAATAATAATAATAATAATAATAATAATAATAATAATAATAATAATAATAATAATAATAATAATAATAATAATAATAATAATAATAATAATAATAATAATAATAATAATAATAATAATAATAATAATAATAATAATAATAATAATAATAATAATAATAATAATAATAATAATAATAATAATAATAATAATAATAATAATAATAATAATAATAATAATAATAATAATAATAATAATAATAATAATAATAATAATAATAATAATAATAATAATAATAATAATAATAATAATAATAATAATAATAATAATAATAATAATAATAATAATAATAATAATAATAATAATAATAATAATAATAATAATAATAATAATAATAATAATAATAATAATAATAATAATAATAATAATAATAATAATAATAATAATAATAATAATAATAATAATAATAATAATAATAATAATAATAATAATAATAATAATAATAATAATAATAATAATAATAATAATAATAATAATAATAATAATAATAATAATAATAATAATAATAATAATAATAATAATAATAATAATAATAATAATAATAATAATAATAATAATAATAATAATAATAATAATAATAATAATAATAATAATAATAATAATAATAATAATAATAATAATAATAATAATAATAATAATAATAATAATAATAATAATAATAATAATAATAATAATAATAATAATAATAATAATAATAATAATAATAATAATAATAATAATAATAATAATAATAATAATAATAATAATAATAATAATAATAATAATAATAATAATAATAATAATAATAATAATAATAATAATAATAATAATAATAATAATAATAATAATAATAATAATAATAATAATAATAATAATAATAATAATAATAATAATAATAATAATAATAATAATAATAATAATAATAATAATAATAATAATAATAATAATAATAATAATAATAATAATAATAATAATAATAATAATAATAATAATAATAATAATAATAATAATAATAATAATAATAATAATAATAATAATAATAATAATAATAATAATAATAATAATAATAATAATAATAATAATAATAATAATAATAATAATAATAATAATAATAATAATAATAATAATAATAATAATAATAATAATAATAATAATAATAATAATAATAATAATAATAATAATAATAATAATAATAATAATAATAATAATAATAATAATAATAATAATAATAATAATAATAATAATAATAATAATAATAATAATAATAATAATAATAATAATAATAATAATAATAATAATAATAATAATAATAATAATAATAATAATAATAATAATAATAATAATAATAATAATAATAATAATATTAATAATAATAATAATAATAATAATAATAATAATAATAATAATAATAATAATAATAATAATAATAATAATAATAATAATAATAATAATAATAATAATAATAATAATAATAATAATAATAATAATAATAATAATAATAATAATAATAATAATAATAATAATAATAATAATAATAATAATAATAATAATAATAATAATAATAATAATAATAATAATAATAATAATAATAATAATAATAATAATAATAATAATAATAATAATAATAATAATAATAATAATAATAATAATAATAATAATAATAATAATAATAATAATAATAATAATAATAATAATAATAATAATAATAATAATAATAATAATAATAATAATAATAATAATAATAATAATAATAATAATAATAATAATAATAATAATAATAATAATAATAATAATAATAATAATAATAATAATAATAATAATAATAATAATAATAATAATAATAATAATAATAATAATAATAATAATAATAATAATAATAATAATAATAATAATAATAATAATAATAATAATAATAATAATAATAATAATAATAATAATAATAATAATAATAATAATAATAATAATAATAATAATAATAATAATAATAATAATAATAATAATAATAATAATAATAATAATAATAATAATAATAATAATAATAATAATAATAATAATAATAATAATAATAATAATAATAATAATAATAATAATAATAATAATAATAATAATAATAATAATAATAATAATAATAATAATAATAATAATAATAATAATAATAATAATAATAATAATAATAATAATAATAATAATAATAATAATAATAATAATAATAATAATAATAATAATAATAATAATAATAATAATAATAATAATAATAATAATAATAATAATAATAATAATAATAATAATAATAATAATAATAATAATAATAATAATAATAATAATAATAATAATAATAATAATAATAATAATAATAATAATAATAATAATAATAATAATAATAATAATAATAATAATAATAATAATAATAATAATAATAATAATAATAATAATAATAATAATAATAATAATAATAATAATAATAATAATAATAATAATAATAATAATAATAATAATAATAATAATAATAATAATAATAATAATAATAATAATAATAATAATAATAATAATAATAATAATAATAATAATAATAATAATAATAATAATAATAATAATAATAATAATAATAATAATAATAATAATAATAATAATAATAATAATAATAATAATAATAATAATAATAATAATAATAATAATAATAATAATAATAATAATAATAATAATAATAATAATAATAATAATAATAATAATAATAATAATAATAATAATAATAATAATAATAATAATAATAATAATAATAATAATAATAATAATAATAATAATAATAATAATAATAATAATAATAATAATAATAATAATAATAATAATAATAATAATAATAATAATAATAATAATAATAATAATAATAATAATAATAATAATAATAATAATAATAATAATAATAATAATAATAATAATAATAATAATAATAATAATAATAATAATAATAATAATAATAATAATAATAATAATAATAATAATAATAATAATAATAATAATAATAATAATAATAATAATAATAATAATAATAATAATAATAATAATAATAATAATAATAATAATAATAATAATAATAATAATAATAATAATAATAATAATAATAATAATAATAATAATAATAATAATAATAATAATAATAATAATAATAATAATAATAATAATAATAATAATAATAATAATAATAATAATAATAATAATAATAATAATAATAATAATAATAATAATAATAATAATAATAATAATAATAATAATAATAATAATAATAATAATAATAATAATAATAATAATAATAATAATAATAATAATAATAATAATAATAATAATAATAATAATAATAATAATAATAATAATAATAATAATAATAATAATAATAATAATAATAATAATAATAATAATAATAATAATAATAATAATAATAATAATAATAATAATAATAATAATAATAATAATAATAATAATAATAATAATAATAATAAT